>QARZ01040040.1:0-18713 GCA_013407115.1 Glycine latifolia | reverse complement strand
TATATATATATATATATATATATATATATATATATATATATATATATATTTATGCATGTATGTATTTATTGACATATGTGTGCGTTCTGATGAATTTATTATCGCAAAAAATTTACCCTAATTTTCCTTATCAAATTAATGGAGTTTTCATTTAAAATAATAAGTTTAGAGTTGTGATATCGTAGCGACGAGGCGGGTCGTTACAGATTGCACTACATTTAGTCGAAATATTGAAGTTGATCAAAGAATCATTCATTCTACCATCATGAGTTGATCATCTTATGAGAAGAACTTGAAGATATTGAAGATCTACACATTCAGGTGTATTTAATCATTTATCATACATTCTTTTAGGTTACGATTCTTGGTTAGGGTTACCAAGAGGTTCAGAGAATTGATAGAGTTTCAATTCTAGATCTTTCTCTTTTAGGTTTCAAGAGAAAGATTAAAGTGTCTTTTGGAGAATTGTGTGTGCATAGTGTTTGTACTTGATTCTCTAACAATGGAAGTTCTAAGAGGTCTTAGAACAACTAGATGTAGGTCTTGTTTGACTAAACTCAAAGGACATAGTGTTGATTCTCTTTTTCTCTTAACTTTTAGTCTTAAATTCATCTTGGCATTGGAATTGATCTCAAAAGGCCATAAAAACTCTGTTTTTACATATGTTATAACCAATTAAAATTTTCTTGATTGTGTTGATCCTTTTGATATGATCTTTTGAGAGAACTTTGATTCATTGAAAGGAGTCATGTTAATCTGACTAAAGAATGAATTGGTAAAGATTTTTAAAGAATCTATTCACCCCCTTTCCCCCTTCTAGATTCTTGGCTGATCCTACATATGCATCCATCAATTCAAATTATTATCACTAACACAATTTCCACACATATAGAGTTCAACCACAATTAATCACACACTTCACATAAGTGATAGACAAGGCACTCATTTCATATACAATATGAACCACATATTCCAAACACTCTCACAATAATGTATGATGCAATCCAATGTTTTTAATTCTTTTATTCTCATATGCATGTAGTACCGGTAAAACACTTGTGAAAGAAGCCCATGATGACATTCAACTAATAAATTTCCACACCATGGAAAACCCAACAACACACTCTAACTAAGATAAGACTATTGATGGTGCATCAGGGTTACCCAGTCTTGCAACAGTACTCCAACCCATGGGATCAACATGAGTCACACATGGATACTAAACATGATAACATCCCTAAGGATAGAGTCATACTTCAACTCATTCATGCCCTCCCCAATTATCTCAGCAACTGTTAGAGTGAACCTTGGTGGCCAATCCATTTTAGGCTACATTTGTATCATGATTTGGATTTATATGTTTTATATATACATGATACATGTCAATTATTGTGTTATTAACTATATAACAAAATAATGTACTTAGAATAGGCAATTTGTTCAATGAGAGGTCAATGGAGATATGATTGTGAGATTCATTAAGCAATGCATCATTATTCTAAAAGTATTTATAGTCAAGTATTATTATTGTCTTGGGCAACAATAATGAATTGACGCTATTATGTGAGTAGACTGATGACCATATCTTACAGGTCATGGATATGAGATATCAAGTTGGCACATAGGTATAAATATTATGAGTAATATTTATACTAGATATAATCACTATGAGAAGACTTCATAATAGTTATGTTAGTCATAAGCTCTTTACATGGTAACCATAAGGTGATAGTTGTCCTTCGACTTGAAGTCACTATGAATCCTACATGTAGGAGTTATAGACTTTAATTCTAACAAACGTAATCTCGAACAAGGTGATCATAAAGGTAGTACTATGGCTTGCAATGAAACATGTTGACGGATGTGAGTGATGTAGATAATATTAATCTCTCCTACATAATAGGATTTATGTCTTTGGGCCTCTCGATAGAATTCAACGTACTATATGCATGGCCACATGAAAATGGGTCAATATGAGATATTGGATATGTTTATGTTTACGCTTCCTGTAACGACCCGCCACGTCGCTACTGTATTTCTACCTCATAACCCTGATATAAATTCATTTTAATAAAAAGAATACCCCTTTGGTTACTTGTGAAAATGGTGATAAATTTTTTTTTTTTGCAAGTATATAACGACCATCATTATGGAATATACAAGTAGATCAAGGTACTCATAAAACATTTCAAATATATGTATGCACTTACAAAACATAATTTAATTACCAGTACAAAGATTATGTTTCAAGAAGAATATACATCAAGTGTTTTACAATGAAAAGAGAAATAGAAGTCGGGGGTATGATTAGCAAAACAAGGAGTGCATCCATTAAAACAAGAGGTGCATCTAGCAAATGCAACTCCTGCCTGGGATCAGGTCCATCGACATCCCGGCAAAACACGGTGGCTCCAAACAACCCGATCTTCCCCCAAAAGTACCTACTGCTATCCATCTGCTCACACGAACACGGTTCACGATCATCACAGGTACCAAGCCACAAGGTACAACAAAGCAAAAGGTGAGTTCATCATATTAAATAACAACAATAAATACAACAGGAAAGGAGCACAACCCGATCAAGAAGCAACAAGGTCATCAGCATATCAATACAACATTCCAAGCATTCATCAAGCACCAACATATACAGACATCCGTAACCATTTCATAAATCAACTCATAAAATCTAGCATGATGCATGCTCCTGACTCAATTCTCATTATGCAATGTGGTACCATCCAAGAAATGGGCCATCCCTGTGGCCAGATGATGCAGTAGCTTGTCAGGGTCACTCTGTCGTGCACAGGAATCACCCCCCATGGTGATCAGCCAATGGGTGTCAGAAGGAGTTCCCAACAGACGTGGCCCCCCAGTACCTCCGTACCCTACAACCAATCATCCACCCCATTTCCGCCATGCAAAAGTTGTATGTTACGTAGGCACCATCAATGTATGACCCTCCTAGGAACACAATCCTTCCTCACAAGGGTAACTCGTTATACACCCCCTATGCAACATACCGCCCACCCAACGATGCACTGACCGTGGTCCTCGCAAGGTTTACCACCACCCAGTCCCAGCATTTCACAGATGCACTGACCATGGTCCTTGCAAGGTTTACCACCACCCAGTCCGGCATCTCAATACTATACATAGGATATCACTACGGCACCATCAATGTGTGGCCTAGAACCAGGCTCATCCGGACCTGGCTAGGATAACGCCATACACCCCCGTGTGTATCCAAACGCATTCCTCATCTCGAGCCATCTCATAGGCCGAGTTCGAATGCCACCAACGTGATCATATATGTCTTCCACAAACACGTATAAACAAGTGAACCGGTGTGAAGTACGAGGTGTCCGGGTTGGCACTTAGGCATACTATCTCATGGTTAGAATCCAAACAAAGTCGGACGAAGGTGGACAAGGTCGGTAGGGGTCGGTTAGAGGGGTAAAGTTTGGGCAAGAGAAGGCAAGGGTAGCAAAATGGACGAGGTCGGAAGAACTCGATCGAGGTTTATAAGACCCTGGGTTTGTATCTCGCCAACCCACACATAGGTGTAAGGGAACCCGGTAGCTTCTTTTCCAAGAGCAAACAAGCTCTGCCGAGTAATGAACCCGGTAGTTCATAAAGAAAAGGGCTTGGACTTAACAATTCTAAAAAGAACAGCCCATCCTGGGTAAGGAACCCGGTATACCTTAACAAAAAGGGAATAAGTCTTAACAACTCTGAGGAAACAACATTAAAAGGAGCTAAATTCCAACATTAAAAGGCTATTTTCACGATTTTGGGGCCAGAAATCCCATCTTCTTCCTCCCTCTGCACATTCTGCCATTGTTGAGCTTGGGAAGCTCCATAATCCTTCATTCCTTGACCAAAACACTTCATTGCCAACATGAAAGTTGAAGGGAACTACTCAATGAGCTAGATTCCAACATTAGTTTTCCTTGAAAACCATCAAACGGAGAGATCATTTTCTCTAGGGAACTTCACAAAGATTGATTTTGGAGGGAAAAGAAGACATTTTTAGGACACTTAAGCTTGGAGAAGTTGTCCTCTAGCCTTCCTTGTCGTTTTAGAGGTAACAAACACAAATTCTACCGATTATTTAAGAATTTGTTCTTGAGATGAATGGTGACCCATTTGTGTTAGAGCTGAAATTAGGCTTGGGTCCTTTGGAAAAGTATGCTTAGGAGGTTGTTGTGATGAAGGTTTAGCCTTGAAATATAAATTTTATGGACTTTGGTATTTGGCTCTGAAGAATGTATGTGTAGGAAGAATGTTGGTTAAATTGATGATATTATGGCATGTTTGGGCCTTGATGCTTTCACAGTAGGTGATCAGGAGGCTATATAAATGGTGAAAATGTGTTGAAGTAACTATTTTAGCCACTTTGATAATCATTGAAATGTGGCTTGGATAGAGTATTCAACTCTTTGAATTGGCTTATGCAGAGACTTGAGGAGACTCTAGGACCTTGGTTAGGCCGAGATAGATCCTTCTGGGGGTTTGTAAGTCACCAGTTAGGTGACTAGTACTTATAACTTGAAAATAGTGTAATAATGGGTTATAATGAAAGAGAATAGCGTTTCTTTTCATTCTAACAGTTGAGAACCATTGTTGATTATTTGTGTGCCTTTGTATAGGGCGTGACACCGAGGGTGTCAGTGGCAAAGACCACAGTTCAGGGATTGAACAGCAGAGCACTGGTTTGCCAGGTATGTTCTTTGTTATTGGGAGTATTTTCCATTGCCTGAGTTCCACCATACTTCGAGGGAGTAATGGTTGCATACATGATTCATATGCATTGAATTGGATGTTACAGCTTTCCTCATGATAATATGTATGTTGTTTCTGTGCTTGTGTATGGTTGCCTTTTGGATAGATCTTCTAGCCAGTTAGATAGATATGGACCTCCCTAGGAGTAGAGCGCAACTCCTAGTCGGTTTGCTCACGTAAAGGGTGTATGATCCCTTAAGACCAGAGATAGGTGCTCCCATCGCAGTTGAAGCCTATTCTCGGAGGTGCCATATACGTGCATCCATGTGTAAAGGGGTAGCTCCCGATGGGATGGCACGGGTGTGAATTCCGGTCTCACATTGGGGACTGAGAGTCTCGATCCTGATGATGATGCATCTTTGGCGGGTGTAGTACCGCTGATACACATTAGAGCTAGAGAATGTCTATGTGTTGTTGTGAGGGCCAGAAGGCCCGGTGTTGTGATGCCTTTGATGTTATGTGATCATGGAAGTGAGCCAGGGGGAGGAGAAGCCTCCAAGAACCCTGAGCTTACTGAGATTGTATCTCACCTTGTGTGTGGGGATTCTATTTTGCAGGTTATGCATCTAGCAGGGATGATGGGTCCTAGGACGGGAGGCCCCAATAGGGACAGACACTGTATAGCTGCTTGGACAGTATTCTGAGAGCATTGTGGCTCACTGTTTATGTTTATGATGTATTTTGTACCCCTGCGAGGGAAGATGTGCGTGCACATATATATTCTGGATCCTGTATGGATTGTGATGTACAGACATTGTATATTTTGTAGATGGGTTGGTCGGGTTACACGTAGACATAAATCCCTTGTTTGATGTAACACCCTGTATGCATCCGATATATTAACAATTACTTAATCAGATTAGCACATTAATTAATTTAAAATCAATTAATTAAAACCAACAAAAGCATTTTCGAAACCATATTTCTTGATTCATCATGTATGGTAAGTTACCACAATTACATATACGAATGCCAAGACACCACCACAAGCCTCTACGATCCAGATAACATAAAGAACGGCAGGTGTAACAATAATATCTATACAGATATATCAGGAGAATCAGAAGCCACATGTATCTATATATACATCATCAAAACCATCATTTCTGGGAAGAACACCACAATTTTGTTTATGTGTATATTCAATCATCTATCTTGTTATCATCTACAGTTGTACCCTTAAGTTGTACATGTTACTTTATTCGGGGGAAAACTTAAATATATTTATATGTTGTGAAATTCAAATGTGTTATTTCTTTCATTCTTCCTTAATTATTTGAGAAGTGAGTTTCTAAATGAAAATGCGTTGTGCTTCTTTTAGAAAATAATTAATAATTTATTTTATTTAGTATACGATGTTGACTTTAGAAAGCATCCAATGAAACGTATAAATTCATTAAAATTCCAGTTCACATTTTCTTAGTTTTAATTTATTGTAAAAATTAAATGGTTTAATGCACATTATAAAATAAACAATTGATTAATTAAGGTTTAAATATAGTCTTAGAATTTATGGTGTTACAATGAGTGTTGTTTCTAAACCCATCGTCCAATCGCACCAAACTCTTCAACAACAACAACCACCAAGTATTCTTCCTGCACCTGCTCAAGTTGAACCTACACCACCACCACCACCAACTCAATTACCACCACCTACTCAAGAGTGACAATGATGTTTAACCATCATTTCGAGGAAACTTTGAATGCTTTAAAGGGTTGTTTTTAATCATTATTAAGAAATTTTTGGTAAAGATTTTGAAAGAATCTATTCAACCCTTCTTCTAGATTCTCAGCTTGATCCAACAATTTGAATCAGAGTTAGATCTTGAAAGTTAATCAAGATTTTGTCAAAAGTTTCAAATTATGGCTAGGAATTGATAATCGATGTCGTATCACTTCAAAACAATTAAACTACGCTAATTCTGTAGCACAGGGTTAACCTAGGTCGACTCAGAGACACAATCCATATGGTTCCAACTTGAATTCACTAGTAAATAATAGGGGGCTTTTTATCAAACAGTTTGCATGCAATAAACAAAAATTGTAGAAAAACGTAGCAAAATAGAAACTAACAGAATTGACAATAGGTATTCTAAAATAGATTAAAAAGCATCAATCAAATTCACCAAACCAAGCAATGCAAATTATCATAGTTCTCAGATAATGATTTTGTTATGAAAGTTCATTCAATTTTATTACAAGCAGTTTAATCGAATTAACCCCTAAATTAATTGAAACCACAAACCTAATTGAAATATCATCCAAATAATCTGTGATTAAAATTTGAAATTAGGAAATGAATCTATAACCTAATCCATTTTCAATCCTAAACATATTCATAATCACGAAAATTGAATAGGGGATTGAAGAAGAAAGTGAACATTCACACAGAATTTGAAATACCAAACCAGAACTCAAATTCTCCTTGCTTGGGCTGGATACTTGTATTGATTGATTGTTTATCCTTCCATGATCATCATCAATGGAAGCCCCACAAAATTAGTGCAAGAAAATGAAAGAATAGAAATGAAAATGAAGAACAGTTGAGAGAAAATAAGAGAAAGGGTTTTAATTCTAAAAACTTTTAAAAGTCACTACAAAATTTGTTTGTGCTAAAATAAAGTGCGTAAATCCAAATAACTAAAACCACTAAAATATAGTGACTAGGTCAGTAGGAAAGGGTGGGCCATAATTAAGTCCAACTAATGTAACTAATTACTAATTACACCAATTTCACAGTCCAAAACTCAAGTGCAGTGGTTTTGACTTCCAAGCCTAAAATGACCCTCAAAACGATAGAATTGGCCTCAACTTATCTCTGACAAAATTGTAGATCTTTTCCTTATCTTTCTAGGGAGTACTTATATGTGCCATTTGGAGTTCTCTAGAGCTCTTTAGATTCTGCACAAGGAAGATAGGTCAAGTAAGCAAAAACTCCTTGCTTGGTACTGCACAAGGAATCAATTGCCATTTGCTAAGGGTGCATCCATTAATAGACCACCTTTGTTTTGTGGCATGAACTATCCGTTTTGGAAGGTTCAGCTGAAAATATTCATGAGTTGTTAAAAGAGGAATTTGGAGTGCAGTGGTTAACGGATATACCATTCCAACTCATGTAGTTGATGACAAGACAGTAGAGAAACCTTACAAACCATGGTTACAAGAAGAGATTAAAAAAGGTGAATATGATTCCAAGTCAATGAATAGTATGTTGAATTTAAGGGAAGCTGCAAGAAGATTGAAGCAAGGATGAAGGCTTGATGTTTTAGCTTTTTACATGCCCAATCATTTGAAGGCATTTGTAATTTGTCTAAGTGGTTCAAGTGCATTGCCTTGTGATATTTCATTTGCATTTGCATTCTCATTCTCATGCATACGTGTTTTTGGATAAAATATCAAAGCAATCCAATGATTTCAAAAAGAAGTTAAGTTCTCATGGCTAAGTCTTTGAAAAATGAAAACTTATTGCTTTAATCGATTACACAAGCATTTTAATCAATTAAAGACATTCATACTAGTTTTGGAAAAGCCTTGAAGAACAGTTTAATCGATTACTGGCTTCTTGTAATCGATTACATAGTGCAAAATGAAAAACCATGCATTACTGGAGTAATCGATTATCTTGTTATGTAATTGATTATCTTAACTCATTAGTCATGATGCATGACTGGTATAATCGATTACCATTTTCAGTAATCGATTACACAGGCCATTTTCGTGTTTTGAGCTTTACTGGTTTAATCAATTATCAGTAGTAATTAATCGATCATTTCTTCATGCTTTACATTCAGTAAGACTGCTTTACTCTATTACAGTATGGATTAATCAATTATCTTGTTCATGAAAATATTTCTAGGGAGCTGAAGAACATATTAATCGATTATGTGATATTTTAATCGATTACATATGATTAAATAATCGATTACCTTGTCATTTTAATCGATTATTGTCAGTTAAATCATTTTTTTAAAGCTTTGTGTGACTGGTCTTTATAAATAGACTTAGAACGAATTGTTCTGTACATATGTGTGAATCACTAAAAAGATAAAAAGCTTTTTCAAGAGCTCAAATACTAATTTGTTCTGAGAGTGAAAAAACCTCTTATAAGATCAATAGAGTTGAGTCTTTGAGATGAGGTTTTAAGGAAAAGAAGAGATTTCAAGAGTTTTACTTCTGAGCTTTGAATTGCATTCAACCTGACTGATTGGTAACTTCATTCATTCATACATTTGGAGGATCACAGGTTGTGTCTCTAGAATCTTTCTTTAGAATTTTTCTGTGTATTAAATTATGTTGTTGTATATCAAGGTGATTCTTTAAAGCTGTTTTCTAGAGTAGGGTTCTCTAGAGGAAAGAACAGAGTAGGGTTCTCTGGTTCTTGATCATTTGAAGTCTATAGAGTTTAAATTTCTGTTTCTTTATCTAGTGTTGATAAAGGTGATCTATGTAAACTGCTTGTAAAGATTCTTTGATATAGTGAAAACTCTAACCTAGTGTTGGTTGGAAGTAACTAGATGTAGCCTCCATGGTTATAAGGTGAACCAATATAAATTCCTTGTCTCTTGTTTTAAATTCTATATATTCCATTGCTTGTCTTTGTGAAATCAAAATATTATTATCAAAGAAACTATTTTCTGTCATTGTGTAACACCCTGAAATTTTGAATTCCTGAGCTGGACGTTTGATGTGTGTTATGTTGCTTGATTATTTGATTTATTTTGGTAATTGCTATTTGTTATGGTTCTTCCTTGGTATGCGTGTTTGATGATAGATGTGTTAAGTCAACTCTGCTAGTCTGTGGTTGTTGTCCATGCACGTAAAGTGGACATGTCTTGTCAATTGTGTATATATAGGCATCAGAGTACGCAGCGAAAGCGTGTTCCATTTTCTTCTTCTTTACGCCTTTTTCTCCTTTCTCTTTCTCAAGGTTACTTACACCCTGAAACCGCTCCTTTCAACCACTCTGAAACCACCAAGAACCACCATAGCTTGTCACGGAACCCCTACATGAAGAGGAACCTTGTGACAGGAGTGGAGGCCTTAGACCGCTCTTCGTAAAGTTTGAAGAAAACGAAGCCCGACCCTTTTCTTCTCGGCTTCTGCAAGGACGCTATATTCAGGTAAGCTTCTATTTAGGAATATCGTGTTACAGAACCGCTGGGCTATGCGAGAAGGACTCCGGGTTAGGTAAAGGAGAGTTTATTATGATAATGACAGCCTTAGATACCAACTATGAAGATATCTGCATGTGCCTGTTGTGTGTTGTTTTTCCAGAAAACCTATGTCTTGTGATGAATTGGATGTGATATGTTTATGTTTGTTGATGTTCTTGTGTGACGAATTTGATGGTGTTCTCATGGGAGAGTTGATGTTGTAAGAACTCCCTATGTATATTTGTGAAGTCGGTATTTTGATGTTGTAAACTCCCAAAACACCTTTTAGTAGTGTTTGTGGATGTGCCGGATACCAGGTTGGGTATGCTAGGCTGAGCTCATTATGTAGTATATACATATATGCGGAACGTGACAGAAATAGGATGATTGGCTGTACCGTACCGGGATACTGGGGGAGCACGTCTGTTTGGAACTCCTTCTGACACCCAGGGCTGATCACCACTTGGGGGGAGTGACCTATGCATGACAGAGTGTGACAAGCTACTGCATTATTCGACCACCGAGATGGACTATTTTCGAGATGGTACCACATTGCATGCTGATATGTGATATTTGGATTGCCTTCCTTGACTGATGTTATCTGTGCTTGTTATTTTACATTATAAACTCACCATTGCTTTGTTGTGTTGTGTGGTTTGGTACCTGTGATGATCACGAACCATGTTCGTGTGAGCAGACGAACAGCAGTAGGTGACCTGGAAGATGACCTCTTTCTAGTTGGAGCCACCGAGTTGCAGGGATGATGATGGATCAGATCCCGGCCAAGAGTTGTGTTTTGATAGTTTACTCTTCATTGTTTAATCTCTTGTTTCTTTTGAAAAACTTGTACTTATGGATATTTGTAAGCCTAACTTTGTGGGTGACTTGCAATGTTAATTGTACCTTCATCTATGTATGGGCATTTGTGGTGTAGATTATGTGCTCGTGATGGAAAAATTTACTACTGTTTTTATAATCAAATTAAAGGAATTCTTTTTTTATTAAACTGTGTTAATGGCGTGATTAAGAGCGAGTGATACAGTAGCGACGAGGCAGGTCATTACACATTGCATGCATATCAAGGATTGATCTTGATTAAAGAAAGCATTCTGGATTTTTCAAAAGGTGATCAAGTGATACGATCCAAGATTTTAATTCCGCAATTTGTTTTAGAAAATTTTAAATATCAGTTTTGAACCAATTCACCTCCCTTCTTGGTTAATTATAGTGTATTCATTGTGTTTTCAATTGGTATCAAGAGCTGGTTCTGGAAAGTTATTCAAGATCACTTTCTTTTCAAATAAAATGAATACTACTCAAATAACTTTTAGAGAGGGAGCTTCTCTCAATCGTCCACCAATATTTGAGGGTGAGCATTTTAGTTTTTTAGAAAAATCGCATGCAGATCTTTATTCAATCCAATGATCCCGGTGCATGGAATGCTATTGAAAAACGTCCTTTGGTTCCAACGAAAACTATTGATAATAATTTGATCCCAAAGAATGGGATGAAATGACAGATGCTGAAAAAAGAGTTGTGCAATATGATTTTAAAGCTAAAAACATGATTACATCTGCTTTGTCTTCTGATGAATTCTTTAGAACTGTGAGATGCAGAAGTGCAAAAGAAATGTGGGAAATGTTGGAGGTAACTCATGAAGGAACAAATGAAGTAAGGAGATCAAGGAAGCATGCCTTGATTCATGAATATGAGATGTTCAAGATGAGCAATACTGAAAACATATCATAGCTGCAAACAAGATTCACTCACATTGTCAACCATCTTCTTGGTCATGAAAAGACTTTTGATGCTGAAGAATTGAACATCAAAATTCTAAAGTGACTTACAAGACCAAGGCAACCAAAAGTTACAGAAATCAAGGAATCCAAAGATTTGTCTACAATGTCCATGGATGTACTATTTGATAAGCTTCTTGAGTATGAACTTGAAATGTCACAACTAACCAATGCTGAAGATGCAAAAAAGAAACATAAAAGCATAGCCTTGAAAGCTGCATCCTCTAAAGTTGAAAAAGAAAAAGACTCAAGTGAAGAAGATGAAGATGACAACATGAATCTAATTGTCAAAAAGTTCAGCAAATTCATGAGAAGAAACAAGAACAAAAAGTTCACAAAGTTCAACAAGAGAAATGACAACAATAGAAACAACAACACCTCTATCAACTTTACTTGCTTTGAATGTGGAAAGCTTGGACACATCAAATCTGAATGTCCAATATTCTTGAAAAAGCAACAAGGTGAGAGGAAGATAAAGAAGGAAGGAAAGCCAAAGAAAGCCCATAATGACTCTGTGATAATCCGGGTTGTCATATAAGGGGGTGCATGTTGGAACTCGGATAAGAAGGGGGTGTAGATAGCATCTCTTCAAAACCGGGTTAATGTGACCCGGTTGTCACCTAAGGGGGTGTATTTTGGAACCCGGATATGAAGGGGGTGTAGATAGCATCTTTTCAAATCTGAGATCATGATGTATGTTAGTACTAATAGGAAGACCGAGTTAGTGCATGACCGGTTTATCGCCACGTAACTAGTGTATATACTCAGCACTTTTGAGAAATGCTGACGTATAGAAGGAACCCGGACAGGGAAGGAAAGAGCAACCGGGTAGCTATCCCGGCAGAGCTCGCATGTTCCTTCTGCTTGAGTGTTTTCCTTTTCTTTGAGGTCCGAATTGTGATCTCGGATAAGCTCGGGTGATCTCGGATGTATTACCGAGTTGTAATCACAAATGAGCTTGGATGTGTTGTCGAGTTGTGATCTCGATGGGTCTTGGTTGAGCTCGGGTGAGCTCGGAAGAGCTCGTATTTGGTTGACTTATAAGAGCTATTGGGTAGAGAGACCGGAAGAGCTTGTAACCCCTTTTGATAGAGTTATCGGGTTAGGAACCCAGAAGAGGTTAGGAGGAATCTTGAACTTGTGAAGTACTAAGTTAGGAACTCGGATGAAGTCAGATTAGATCGGATGAGGTCGGCGGAGGGCGGAACCTTAGATGTACTATAGCACCAAGGACGGGTTCATATGCAATCGATTACGTGAGTTTTGTAAGCGATCAAAACAGTCAGTACTTGCTTTTAACCTGGACATAGCCTTGTGGTTGGAATGAGTGCTCAGGAACCCAGGGTATGGTAGTGAAGTTTCACTCAATATATATTTATATATATAAATCCAACCCGGCAGCGTTAGTAATATGAAGAGAACCCGACAGCGTATGTAGGGTTTAGAGAACTTGAGTAGTCACACATAACTTGTATGAGGTATAATAAATCGACTTGCCAAACAGTAGACCCAACCCGACAGTCAAATATCTCTACATATTCACTTTACACAAGTGACACATGTTGACTCTTTGCTGGTTGTTTTGACGCGGGAAGATCCTCATATTACGATTTGATGCGTGTCAATTTTCAGGATATTTAAGATATGCTTGAGTGAGATATTTCAGTAGAAACTTTATTTTCACCATCTTTGCTAAAACACTTTCTCTCTCTTATTCCATACTTCCTCCATTGTTAAAGTAAGAAAAAGCTTCCTAGATAACCATTCCCTAATCTAAACACCTTCACCTCCAACGTAAGAATTAAAGAGTATCACCATACAACCTAGTTTCCAACCTTTGTTAGTTGTGAAAATCATCAGGCGAAGAGATCATTTCTATAAAAGAAAGTTAAAGTTTCAATCTTTAAGAGTTAGAAGGCACGTTAAGGGCATCTAAGCTTGGAGAAGTTGTCCTCTAGCCTTCCTTGTGGTTTTTAAGGTAAGATATGTAACTTTTGTTAGATTCAAGAGTCAGAAGAATCAGAAGACAAGTGTTGTTTTGATATTTGTTTCATGCCCACTCATGTGATGATGGCATTTGTAATTTTTTCCTTTTGGTTAAGCTTGGTTCATTAAGGATAAAATCCTATAATCCTTTGCAGTCATTAGAGAAATCATACATGCATGCATTCACACTTAGGTTAAGAATCATATTAGCATATGCAATTGATTAGAAATACATTGATAAGTCTAAACAAGCATAAAATGTTTTCTTACTGTTGTAATCGATTACATAAGTCATATAATCGATTACATAAGGCATCTGCATAAATCAGTTTAGCCTGATGAACTGGTTTAATCGATTACCAAATAATTGTAATCGATTAAATAGGCTCTGTGTGCTTTGGACATGTTTTGGCGTAATCGATTAAAATAAATTTTAATCGATTACCTTTGCTTGTAAAGAATATTGGTATTTCTGGCGTAATCGATTACATGGTCAAATAATCAATTCTTTTGTTCGTTCAAGATTTCCAGAAGTATCATGAACAACTTAATCGATTACATAGACGGAATAATCGATTACACATGTTAAAATAATCGATTATTATAATGAAATAATCGATTACAGTCTGTTAAATCTATTTTTTTATAAATAGGAAAGCATTGTCACAGAAATAAAGAGAGAGATTTCGAGAGCTTTCATTCATACCAAAGTTTTAATAATCTCTGAGTGCTCCAAAGAGTTAGAAAAATCATTTTGATAATGTTGTTCATTAGAGTTAGAATCATCATGCTTGCTTAAGAGAAGGAGTTATTTTTGTGATCATTCATGCATTGAGCTGTATCAAGATCAATCAAGAAAGCATATCATTCATCACCTCAGGTTATAAATTTCGTGTATATCCTTTATGCTGCAAAGGAATATAAGGTGATATCCTTCTTGAACATTAAGCTTTGTTCTTTGTAATTTTTCTTTTGTTTTCTATAATTTGTGTTGATTTTTCCATGTAACAGTTGGGTTTCTTTAAAGCATTACTAGAAAGGGTTTTTCTAGGGGTGGAACTGAGAGGGGTTCTCTAGTTCTAGGTCTTTTGATAAATCTAGGGAGTAGATTTAGAGTTTTGCCTAGGGTCGGTGAAAGAGACCTTGTTGATTGCTTGTAAAGAACTAAAATCTGTTAGTGGAACTCTAATCTAGTTTGGATTAGAAGTTAAACTGGATGTAGCCTCAGTGGTTGGAGGTGAACCAGTATAAAATTGTATGCATTTAAGTTTTGGTTTACATTTCATTAATTGCTTGAGATATTTTGTTTTGTGTATCAACTCATACTTTGATTCAACACAAGAGTGAATTGATTGGAGAAGAAAATTGTTTACTAAATTTGTTTTGATTTAAGATACGATCCAAATTAATTCTTCCGCTGAGTTTTGATTTGCAAGAAAAGTTCAAAAAGGGGCAAAAACCAATTCACCCCCCCTCTTGGTTTATTGGATTAGGTATTCATTGTATTTTCAACTTTCGCCATATCTTTGTGATGGAGGTCCAAGACAAGCCAAAGGTCTAGAAGGAAAGCTTGAAGCACTTCCTTTGGTGAGCTTTAAAGGACCAATGACAAGAGCTAGGACTCAAGCACTTCAAGACCACATCCAAGCTAACTTGGACAAGCATGAAGAAGCACACCAACTCAAGAATGACAAGGGCTGGATTTTGATGTCTCAAGTTCAATTTAATTCAATAAATTCCAGCACTTGTTAGTAGTAAAACTAGTTAAAAATTAAAAGGCTTTTAGTGCAATTGTGTAAGCTTGTTGGCTGCACCTTAAGGCTTAAAATGCTGCATTTAAAAGTTAAAATACTGCACCTTTAGGCATGTTGGTTCAGCCAAGAAGTCACTTAGGATGAAGCTTGCAATTCGAGTTTCATTAGCTTGCATTTAGGCTTCATTTAGTTTGCATTTCAAGCTTCATTTGCATGATCATTTGCCTTGCATTTGAGTGTAATTTCGTGGGCTATATAAGCTGCCCAAAAACTGAATGCAAATACTTTTGATGTCATTTTTACAGATTCTGAAATTTGTGTAGAGAGTTTCTCTCTTGTTCTTGTGCAAGAACCTCTTGTTTCTTATCAATGGCTTCAAGATATTATGGTGATTCTTCCTAGGCTTATTGGAAAGCTTTTCCATGGTGCCATCCACCTTCATCCCTTACCTTCTTCCACCTTCCATTGCTGAAATTAAAAACTCCTAAACAACCAAGGTTCCCACGTGAAAGTGCTATAGTTTTTGTTCTTGAGAAAAGCTTGAAGTTTGGGTTTCAATGCAAGGAAGATTTGGGAAAACTTAATGGCTGTGGGTGCAGCCATACATCACTTTGAGTTTGGTTTTAAGAGGAAAAATGACCCATATGAGTTAGGGTTGGTTTTGGGTGGTGTTTCTTTGGAAAAATATGCTTAGGAGGTTGTTGTGAAGAAGGTTCAACCTTGAAAGCTAACTTTTCTGGGTTTTAGGTATTTTGTTATGCCCAGATAGATCTTTATGGGGTTTACAAGTCACTGATTGGTGGTATATGGTTGAGATCTGGAAAAGAACTGGGTTCTTTTCATGAAATGGTTGAAAACCATTCTTGATATCTTTCTTGCCTGGTGTAGGGCATGATAAAGGAGATATCGGTGATTAGGAGCACGAGGCTGAGAAAGCCGATGCGGTGATCAGATAAGGTAAGCTCTCTGTTCTTCGGGAGTTTGTATCCCTTGATTGTGTTCCACCATACTCCAGGGGAGTTATGGTTATTGTATGATGCAGTGCATGTATTTAAATTGTGTGTTACTGCTTTTTGATTGAAACATACATGTAAATGATTTGCACTGTGATGTTTGTATTGTGATTGAGGAAGCCCTTTGGCCAGGGAAGTGGACCATATATGAGAGTGTAAGACTCATCCGGGCTGAGCTTCTTGAAAATTCATATACGTCCAAGTGCATGAGATGTGAACGGGTGCATGAGATGTGCACAAAAGACTCATCTAGGATGAGCATATGTGCATGAGATGTGCACGGTTGATATACATTTGTGCATGAGTTGTGCACTGGTGAACTTGTATATTTGTACTAGAATGGCACGTTTGTGTGATTATGTACATGTGATGTTTATAAAAGCCGGGATGGCTATGTTTTTATTAAAAGATCGGGTTGGCTATGTTATCGTAATGCCTATTTAAATGCTATGTACTGTGGAAGTGAACCAGGGGGAGGTGAGTCTCCAAGGACCCTGAGTTTACTGAGATTGTATCTCACCCCCATTAGGGATTATATTTATTGCAGGTGATAGCCAAAGAGCAGGGGACGAGGTCCGGGGTAAGAGAGGGGTTGTTCGGTGGATCTCAATTGATAGGCCGGGTAGGCTGAGGTTGAGTTGGCTACTAATTGAGGATCCTGGATAAGAGGACGAGGCCGGGTTCGAGGAAGCAAATTTTGGAAGGCGGTCTTTTGCGAGTCTATTGACTCAATTTTTGTTGTACTTTTGTAACCCGGTATGGGTTTGTGCTATCATGTATCTTTTAAGAACAAAACCCGGGTTCCAGGATGTATACAAATTCCATACATAATGTTTTAATTGTATTGTGTGACGTAAGATGACGTCTTATTATTTATATGCTTCCATGTTTACTTATGTTTATTAAGTAATTGCTGCATTTAAGACCATATTATAATGTTAATGAACCGGATACATACGGGGTCGTTACATTTTATGGTATCAGAGTAGTTCTTCTTAGGGAAGCATTATGTATGGTAGTTTGTTGTGAGATCCTCCTATTAAGGTCGTAGGGTTCATATGAGTATTGCATGTGTGGTGAATAAGTATGAGCCTGATCAACTCACTCTTGGTATGACATGTGCAGTATCATGGTGAGAACCAGAAACAACACTAGGAGAGAGGAGGAGGAGGCATAACCGGACCCTGTAGTTGTCGCTTTGGCAGCTATGCAGCAAGAGATGGCTGCAAGCCGACAGGCAAACGAGGCCTTGTTGAAGGCTAATGAGGACTTGATGGCAGAGTTGAGAACTCTACAATGAGAGGATCGAGTACCCTCTCCACCACCTACCTTCGTAGGCGAAGGCAATCGTGACCAGGGTGGGGGTAGTCATCGTGATGGTGGACCCAGCCACCAACGAGGGGACAGTTTGTCCCAAGGTAGTGCTGAAGAGGATACAGTAGTAAGAGGGAGGATGCTTATTTATTTTCGAAAGCATGACCCTCCAGTTTTCCATGGGGGATATATAACCCCATTGTTGCCGCCAAGTGGTTGCAGGCGTTAGAGAATATTTTCTTTGTAATGGAGTGTTCGGATCATCAATGACTTCTCTATGCGACCTACTTGTTGCAGGGAGATGCGCATGAGTGGTGGGTGACCACTTTGCAGCTATTGCAAGGCCAGGGTGAGGTTATCACCTGATAGATGTTTGAGGCTCAGTTCTTGGACCGGTATATTCCATGGGATGCAAGAGAGCAGAAGCAGGCCGAGTTCAAGGGCCTGGTCTGATAAGTGTTTGTCGTATCGCTTCAAAACAATTAAACTACGCTAATTCTGTAGCACAGGATTAACCTAGGTCGACTCAAAGACACTATCAATATGGTTCTATCTTTAATTCACTACTAACAGTAAAAACACAAACTATGATTAAAGATCAACGCAGAAAATAACAGAATTGATAACAAGTAATGTAAAACAGATTAAAGAACATCAATCCAATTCACCAAACCAAGCTATTCGAATCATCATCGTTCTCAGAAATTTATCCTAGTGTGAAAATTCATTCAATTTCATTAGAAGCAGTTCAATCGAATTAACCCCTAAATTAATTGAAACCACAACCCTAATTGAAATATCATCCAATTAATCTGTGATTTATATTCAAAATTAGGAAATGAGTCCATAACCTAATTGGCTTTCAATCCTAAACGCATTCATAATCATGAAAACAGAATAGCAATTGAAGAAGAA
>QARZ01040038.1:68216-78623 GCA_013407115.1 Glycine latifolia | reverse complement strand
TTTCATTTAAAATAATCAAGCACGAGAGAGTAAAACGAGGTGTTACAACTCAACTGACAGGGCAGGTTTGCCCTTGGTGCAAGTGCAGTAACCGTCGGTCAACACGAGCAGCTATCAACCACTAGCATGCATACCAAGGCAAGGGCACTCAAATAGCAATTATCATATAAACAATAAAACATGTAATTAACCACCATAACGCACACATATATATATCCAGATTAGTAACTTATAATCTGGGGCATTACATAATCGATTAATATCCAAAATAACTTATTAACGTGTTCTAAGCTCAATCTAGAAAAGATATGTGAACAATGTAATCGATTAAAATGTCTTGTAATTGATTATCATAGACCGTCTCTATTTTAAAATAAGCTTGTGTAATCGATTACGAATGTATGGTAATCGATTAAACTAGGGAGACATATTCTGTGTTTTGTATTGTGTAATCGATTACCATTTGCTTGTAATCGATTAATGTGTTCTTCATGGCTTAAGTAATAGATTACCAATGCTGGTAATCGATTAAATCAGTGCATAATGAGATTTTCCGAAACTTAACCATGAGAAGTTTGTTTCTTTATGCAAACATGAAAACCTTTATGCTTTTATCAAATCATGTATGCATGTTAATGATCATGTTTATGCAATGCAAGGATCATAAGATAAGCCTCTCAAACAACTTAACAAATTACACATGCCAAATCAATTGAACATTTGTTAGCCTTTAAGTGCTTATGAGGGATGAATTCTAGGAGCTTTATACTTGATAACCTGAAATAAAATCAGCTTTTTGCCAAGAGCAAGTGTATTCTTGCATAGATAGAGATCATTCTCTAGATTGCTCCCCCTATCTTAGGTAATTTTACATAAGGTGCAGAGCAATAATAATTTAGATTTTTCATTCCAATTCACTGAATTATTTTAAGTTTGTATTTGCACAATATATGTTCATTTTTCTCCCCCTTTTGGCTTATCTAAGACAAAAAATACCAATAGAATAGGATAAGCAAGAAAGATATGAACCAATAACCATAATTTTTATTCAATCATTTAAAGTGAAGTATAGAAAATTTTAAAATCATTAATCAACAAAGCAAGAAAGCAAACAACTGGAATAAACAACCAGAAAGTAGAAACATAATCAGCCTAAGAACAAGAGACTACAACAGCTAAGCTAGAGCATATCAGATTCATTGAGAGCCATCCTAGTCTCAATGTTTTCTAGCCTAGATGAAATCTCTTCTATTGAAGAAATAGTCTCAGCCCGATGCTCATGATGAAGAGCTAGAAGTGTATCCATCTTTTGAATCATAAGATATTCAAAAGGGGTGTACTGCTGTTGAGTAGGAGTAGCTTCTTCATCTTCTTCCTCTTCTTCACCTTCTACAGCACTAGCTGATGGAGCTTGTTCTCCAGCCATCAACCACCGATTGGGGGTCTTCACCAAGCCCAGCTTGTTAAGGTGCTTCACTGTAATGAGGCTGTTTGTGGTGTTATCCACAATCTCATTGGAGACATCCACTTCAAAGTAATCAATGAATCTGGAAATCAAAACAGCATATGGAAATTGGTAATTAACCTCTTGGATTTCAAAATTGTGTCCTCAATGATGACAATCCACTTTAGTTGGGTTGCTATCTTCATTCCATAGACCAACTGTAAATCAACATTAGTGACTTGAGCATGGTTGGTTGATCTAAGGGTGAGGATGTATCTGATGTAGTGAAGGAGCCTATCTTCACCAGTCATGTTTCCAGTTCCAAGCCTTAGCTTTAGCCTTACTTGAGGGTCATGCAGCATCCCTTTGTAAGTATCAATCTTGTTGTAGCCTCCTACTTCTTCCTTAAATTTCCTAACACCCTCATAGGAAATTTCAGCCACTTCTTGCTAGACTTCAATAGTTATTTCCATCATCAATCCATTGACTTGGGAGCGGATGGTGCCATCCATGCTGAACTTAGCATAGGTGTAGAACACCTTCACCAATTCAGGGTAAAAGGTACCTTCATCTCCACAAATTTCTTCATCCACTGAGCCTCTATCATGGCAGGAATTGGAATCCCTTAGCCACAAACCAATCAAGGTCAAGGTATTTGGGAGGGCAAATCTGTTTTGCGGCATTAAACTACATGTAGTTCATCCTCTTAGTCTCATTTGTGAACCAAGAAATCAACATGTTCACCTCTGTGTTGACCTCTTCTTTTAATCCCTTGAGAAAAACCTCCATCAAGAAGGATTCCTCTAACCCCTTCACCATTCCCACACATTTCTCGAACTGCCTGATGAAACCCTACAGAGTTTCTTCCTCTTTCAAAGCCAACAAATCTTGAAACGAACTCCCAAGATTAGAACTTTGAAATCATTAGGAGTGTCATCTTGAACCCTTCCCATGAATGGTTTGGGTTCCAAGATTCCCACCATTGGAACCAGCCTAAAGCCTCCCCATCCATAGCCACCAGTACTGTCTCCAATTTATCCTCCTCTCTTACGAATTGCAGTCGAAAGTACCTCTCAAATTTTGACAACCAACCCAACAGATCTTCACCCCCGAAAATTGGTATTTTGAGGTTTCGCCATTGATTTTCTCCAAATGCCACGCTCTCCTTGTTTTTGTTCTGCGAATCATCCCCCTGCATTGTCGTCTTCAGTACCTACTTCTCCCACACCATCGCCAACCTCTGGATTATCCCTTCGATGGACCTCAAACACAATTCCGCAGCATCACAATTATCCTCCATCGCCTCCTCGATCACTTCCTTTCTCGCCTCCATTCTAGAGTTCATTTTCAACACCATCAACAGTTCCACAACTCCCAAATCAGAGCTCTAATACTAGTTAATAGAATTGGACAAAGATGAAGGATAGAAAAAAGAATTTGTATTGCAAATGGGAGCTTCCAACTTTGAATTATGTTACAAGTGATTTCGAGGATCACTAACCTCCTACAACAAATCTGTAATCCCTTTCCCCAACCCACTAACCAACTATTTATAACTTCCTCTTTTGGATATAGCGGAAGCTGGAAGAAGATCAAGGTAAGGATGAAGATGTTGCTTTAGAGTTTTAGCTTCTCACATGCCAATCAATTTGAAGATATTTGTAATTTGTCTAAATGGTTCAAGAATCGTGCCTTGTGATCCTTGCATTGGATGAGCATAATCATATACATGCATTCATGTCTTAAGAAAAGCATACAAGATTACATGTTTACATTGGAAAGAAATTTCTCATGGCTTATGTTTTGGAAAAATCAGAAAGTGCACCACCTTAATCGATTAAAGAAAATAAGTAATCGATTACCAACGTGTGTTATTTCTTGAAAAGCCATCAAGAACACTTTAATCGATTACAAGCAAATCGTAATCAATTACATAGCCTGATACTTCAAAAAATGCAACACCTTGGTCCAACTACAGTGTGCTCACATCAGGGTAAAACCAAAATTTTTATCGATGCGGAAACATAGTCCATCTATGCACCTTATGTGTGTGTGCTTAAGAATTACTCATTGAAACACGTTGAGGTTTTAGAAATTACCTTTATCACTTGAAGGCTCAAAGAAGATGACGCTCTCCAATGGTGATCCACACGCTTCTCCTTGATTCCTCCTTCTCCTTGGTGGCTTGCTAGACGCATGCAAGGTGTAAGGCTTTCAAGTATTTGGTTTCTTTTCTTAAGACTATAATGGTGCCTTTAGGTTAGCTGAAGGTGCAACAAAAGAGGAGAGAAGATGAGGGAGAGATTAAAGCTAAAACTTGATTCAGAATTAAGAGAGGAGGGGGCAAAATTTTTCTCTTGTCCAATCCTCCCCACATAGGTGCCTATCTAAGGTGAGATGAGGTTGTTGCATTGCATTATCCTCTCACTCCAAATCAGCCCAAGTTGTTGGGAAAATTTGAAAAAGAATGTAGTAAGATTCTCTCCAAAAACCGCCACCCTCTCTCCCTTTCCTCCCTCCAAAGTTTGTTGCAACAATAACTTATTTGAATTCAGAATTCAAATGATAATATTGTTGAGAGAATCTTCATCCAATCTTTATTGGATAATTCATTTAGATAATATGAATTATTCTCAACAACAAATGTTGTTGAGAGAATCTTCATCCAATCTTTATTGGATAATTCATCTAGATAATGTGAATTATTCTCAACAACCTAACCTCATAAAATTTAAAATTTAATTTTAAATTTCAAATTTCAAATTCAAATTCAAATTTCAAATTTCAAATTTAAACTCAAATATAAATTCAATATTATCCCAATTTGTAATTTGAATTTGAATTCCAATTCAAATTTCAAAATTCAAATTTCAAATTCAAATTTCGAATTTGCCAAAAACTTATTTTTGTCAAGTACTCAACTCCTTGACTTACTAGGATTCATGGCCCAAGGACCATCGGGCTTATCAACACATCTGGGCCCATTAGTGGAGAAACTAATTTCACCATTAATGCCCTAAATAGGGTGCATCATTCAAGTGGGCTTGAAGTCCAACTCTAACCCAATTTAACTCATAGTCTTGATAAAGCCCAATAACTAATTATTGGCCCAAACTTGCTATAACTTGCAACAAAGAATAACCTTGGTGTGTGACCCATTAGGTCTAATTAGTCACTGACATAAATAAACTTGGACCAATTAAACTCTTTTAATGGGCCCAATTCATTTGATGACCACATAAGACACTAGCAATGCTCCACGGCCCCAGAACTAATTGAGTTGATCAAGTGATCTACCTTTCTAATTTGGATACCATGTCCCCATCATCCCTCACATCGTCATTCACATTTAGTCAAGATCAAGGATAAAGTATCATCTCTCTTTATTGACTAAATATAGCTTTTCACATGAACTAGGAATCTTCTTCTATTGACTCTAAGACATATCATGACTACTCATGATCTCTTACTATTCATAGACATGTAGTGTCCTCGAATCCTCATGATCATTATCCCTATCATAGATCCTCGAGTGTACACTTGTTCTATTCCTAAGACCTTTATCTTTAAACGCATATTGCTATAAATATAGGTGAGACATAAATATGATAAAGATAAAGTTTGCTCTTATTAATTAGGAAATAATAAATAGTACAAGGTGTTCAACTGATCAATCAAATTGTCTCTAGGACACCTACATACTAACAATCTCCCACTTGACCTAGAGCCAATCAGGTCGATGTGTCAAACCTAAAGACTCATTATGACTATCATGTTTTCTCTGAGAGAGACCCTTTGTCAGAGAATCGACCAAATTATCATCAGTGGGAATGTAGTCCATCTTTATTTCCAGCCTTTCTATAATTTCTCGGATGAGGTGATACTTGCGGAGCACATGCTTGGACCTCTAATGAGACCTGGGTTCCTTGCTCTGGGCTATAGCTCCAGTGCTATCACAATACATAGGTATTGGATCAACAATGGAAGGAACCACTCCAAGTTCATAAATGAACTTTTTGATCTAGACTGCCTCCTTAGCCGCTTCTGAAGCTGTTATGTATTATGCCTCGGTAGTTGAGTCTGTCGTGGTCTCTTGCTTGGAACTCTTCCAAAAAATTGCTCCACCATTTAAGGTGTAGACAAAGCCTGACTGAGATTTACAGTCATCTCTATCACTTTGGAAGCTAGCATTAGTGAATCCCTTCACTTGCAGCTCATTACTACCACCATAGACCAAAAATAGATCCTTAGTCCTTCTCAGGTACTTCAGGATCGTCTTTACGACCATCCAGTGATCCTCTCCAGGATCAGCCTGGTATCTGCTCATAATGCTCAAAGCATATGAGACGTCTGGTCTTATACATAGCATGGCGTACATGATGGATCCAATTGCTGATGCATATGGAATCCTCTTCATGCGTTCCCTTTCAGCTAGTGTTTTAGGACACATAGCTTTAGAGAGATGAATGTCATGACTGACAGAAAGAAAACCCATTTTCGACCCATCCATGCTAAACCTCTTTAGCATTTTATCTATGTATGTGGATTGGGATAATCCCAGCAACCTCTTGGATCTATCTCTATAGATCTTAATACCTAGTATATAGGCCGCCTCTCCCATATCCTTCATGGTGAAGTTCTCTGACAACCAAATCTTCATGGACTTTAACATGGGAATGTCATTTCCAATGAGTAATATGTCATCTACATATAGCACAAGGAAAACAACAAGACTCCCACTAACCTTCTTGTAGACACATGGTTCATCTTCATTATTGATAAAGATGTTACCCTTAACAACTTCATCAAAATGAAGATTCTAGCTCCTGGAAGCTTGCTTAAGCCCATATATTGACTTTTGAACTTTGCATACCATATGCTCTTGGCCTTTGGACTCAAAACCTTCAAGTTATGTCATATACACTTCCTCCTTCAAGGAACCATTCAAGAAGGCGGTTTTGACATCCATCTACCAAATCTCATAATCATGATATGCTGCTATAGTTAGCATAATCCTAATAGACTTGATCAAAGCAACAGGTGAGAAGGTTTTCTCAAAGTCAATTCCTTGCCTTTGATGGTAACCCTTCGCAACCAACCTAGCTTTATAGGTTTGGATGTTGCCATCAACATCAGTCTTCCTCTTGAAGACCCACTTACACCCAATAGGAACTATTCCCTCAGGTGGTGGAACCAAGGTTCATACCTTGTTCTGATGCATCAAACCTATTTCAGACTCCATGGCTTCTAGCTATTCTAAGGAGTCAACATCTTTAATTGCCTCAGTGTACGAAGTAGGCTCGTCATCCTCAACGGTCTGCTGATTCTCAATCACAAATTCGTACCTCTCAGGTGGATGACTAACCCTAGAACTCTTACGGGGCTGGGTGTCTATTGCCTCTGGTTGAGGCATCGCTTGACAACAAACTTAGGCTTCGCTATCTGTCCTTGTAGGTCTTGAATTTCTTCAAGTTCTACCTTACTCTCACTATCTTCTTGAGAAAGTATATCCTTCTCAAGAAAAGTAGCATTCTTGGACACAATGACTCTTTGGTCCTCAGGGTAGTAAAAGTAGTATCCCTTAGTTTCTTTGGGATAACCTACAAAGTAGCACAAGGTGCTCCTAGCCCCTAACTTTTTAGGTGTTAGGGTCTCCACATAAGCTGGACAGCCCCATACCTTGAGATAACTCAAGTTGGCATTCTGGCCCCTCCATATCTGGTACGGAGTAGTCAGAACAGATTTTGACGGAACCCTATTAAGAAGATGTAGTGTCGTATGTAAGGCAAATCCCCAAAACAATTTTGAGAGCTTCGTACCACTCATCATAGACCATACCATGTCTAGCAAGGTTCGGTTCCTCCTCTCAGACACACCATTCTGATGTGGTGTGTAAGGAGCGGTCAATTGTGAGAGAATCCCATCCTCTCTTAGATAATCTTGAAATTCCTGACTCAGATATTCGCCACCTCGATCAGATTGAAGTGTCTTAATCATCTTACCAAGTTGTTTCTCCACTTCATTCCTAAACTCTTTGAACTTTTCAAAGGCATCTGATTTGTGTCTCATAAGATACACATATCTGAATCTGAACTTATCATTAGTAAGGGTAATGAAATAGGAGTATCCTCTTCTAGCCTGAGTAGACATAGGCCCACAAACATCAGGATGAATTAGTTCTAATAACTCATTGGCTCTATGACTCACAAGTTTTTCAACCTTGGTCTTCATCATTTTACCAGCCAAACAAGACTCACAAGGTCCAAAGGATTCAAAATTCATGGAATCTAGATAACCATCATGATGGAGTCTAGACAATCTTGTCTCATTAATGTGTCCCAACCTACAATGCCAAAGATAGGATCGGTTACCTAATCTTGGCCTTTTAGCTTCAATGCCAAGAATGTCACTATTCAAATCTAAATCCAAAACAAACAATCCATTCACCTAGATGCACAAGCATAAACAAGATCATACATAATGATGCAAAACTTGTCATCCTTTATTATAAAGTGAAAACCAGATTGTTCCAAACTAGAAATAGAAATTATGTTTCAGAAAATAGACAGAACATAGAAACAATTATTCAAATGTAAAGAAAGGCCCGTAGGCAACATAAGATCAACATCCCTAACAGCTGGTGCAACAACTCTTGCTCCATTCCCGACTTGGAGATTGATCTCATTCTTCCTCAGCTTCCTAGGATTCTTTAGTACCTACAACAAATTGCAAATATGAGAACCACAGCTAGTATCCAATACCCATGAACCTGAATCAACACTTGAAAAATTTATTTCTATAGTGAACATAGCAGTGGTAAAAGCATCACCATTCTTCCTTTCCTTAAGGCTCGCAAGGTATAATGGGCATTTCCTCTTCCAATGTCCTTCCTTCTGACAATGGAAGCATACAACATTAGCCTTGTCCTTAGACTTCTCCTTTCCTTTAGCCTTTCCTTTGCCCTTCTTCTTTTTGGGCTTGCCCTTGGGGTTGAACTTGTCTGTCTCTACAGATTTTCCCTTACCCTTAGCCTTATTAGGCCCGCTAATTAGAAGGGCTTAGGTCCTGTTCCTTTTAACAGCACCCTTAGCAGTGGTCAAGAGACTCAACAACTATGAAAGTGTTGTCTCCACCTTATTCATATGGTAGTTGAACATAAACCCATTAAATGAAGGTGGCAAGGACTGCAGGACTAAGTCAACACTTAGCTCATTGTCCATGATAAAACCTAGAGAACCAAGTTTCTCTATAAGCCCAATCATCTTGAGGACGTGCGGTCCAACCACAGTGCCCTCAACCATTACAGCCAAACAATTCCTTGGAGGTTTCAAAATGCTCAGCCCTCCCTTGTTTATTATAAAGCTCTTGCAAATGCAAGATAATGGAGGGAGCATCCATATGCTCATGCTGACGCTGAAGCTCAGCAGACATAAATGCAAGCAATATGCATATTGTCTGCTCATTGTCCGCTAGGTGATATTTATGGGCTTCCCAGTCATACTCTGCATACCCATCTTGCCC
This sequence comes from Glycine latifolia, assembly GCA_013407115.1. Taxonomy (NCBI): domain Eukaryota; kingdom Viridiplantae; phylum Streptophyta; class Magnoliopsida; order Fabales; family Fabaceae; genus Glycine; species Glycine latifolia. Next base: position 69,658 of record QARZ01040038.1, on the reverse strand, counting down.
TTGAGCAGGGACAACAGGAATAGGAGAATCCAAAACATACGCTATCTTTTCAGAACGTAAAACTATTTTTACATTCCTATACCAATCCGTGAAGTTTGGACCAGTTAACTTGTTAGCATCCATAATTGAGTGTAAATTAAGATTTTCGGCCATAACTCAATTGCTAAAAATAAAATAAACATACATAAGTATTTCATGATATTTATTAACCAAATACGGAGACTTTTAAACGTATATGGCCCTCCCACTATTTTTCTCTAAAATCAATGACCCTCGATGATTGATTTAGGGTTATCCTTCATAAGGATATCCGTAGTGGGCTAAGAGAACGACTAGGTTCATGAGTCTCTGACTGAGCTTGCAAAAGTAACTTATCTAGTGGGTTGATTTTATCGACAACATCTCTATATCTTCTCTTAGATCACCAGGTTGACAACTCTTTGTCACTTAGTGTCACATCATTATGTAACAACCTGGCCACATTGCCCTAGATGCATAGACCCGACTGAGCCTGCAGCCTATACACTTATTCTAGCACAAACCATCATCCTAAGTGTTGTATACTTTGAATAACATTGTCACCCAATGAAGTGATAAATCTTAGCTGAGCTAGAGAGCACTACCATGTAGAAGGGATTTGAGTGCCATTGACAATGGGAGGCAATGAAAACATGCTAGATAATTTTATTTGAGGGTTCATTTTTGGTAATTAGACATACAAACTAACTATCACATAGTTCATTTTAAACGGCTTGTCTTATCATGCATACTAGTCATAGAGTGATCGCGTCTAATAATAATTATGCATACTAGTCACGATTTCAAAATTCAAAATTTTAAATTTCAAATTGAAACTTCGAAATTGAAAATTTGAAAATAAAAAAAATATAAATCATGCATTTTCGAAATTCAAACACATGATGGATGATCATGGTGCCTTCAGTTTTTCCATCCAAAGCGTCTTCAAGCCTCAGATCAAAAACTTCATTGAACTGGTTTGGGATCATCAACATGGCCGAGCCTCCACCTTGATCTCTCCACGGTTCAACAAGTTTTAACTTTATTGATTCGAATTTTACATCCAAAATAATTAAAATAAAAGACGTAAACTTTAAATCAGGAAAAATATAATCCCATTTAACCAAAATTAAATCGGGAAAAATAAAATCCCATTTAACCAAAAAATTTAAAACTTAAAATTGAAATTTAAACCTACATGCAAAGCACCATGACCATCCATATGTTCATGTACCTACAAGGAAGGTTAGGAAACAAACAAACAATTTGCAAAATTCTAAGCCACCATCGAATTCATCTTCATCAAAATATAACCATTTGATAATCAACTGATGTATGGTTGCACCCACCTGCCATTTAAATTCCCAAATCTACCTTGCAATGAAACTCACTCTTCAAGAAACTTCAAGAACACAAGCTGTCCA
>QARZ01040038.1:57751-67816 GCA_013407115.1 Glycine latifolia | reverse complement strand
ACATCAATCATGCATGCATCAGAGAGAAACCGAGCAAGTTCTAGAGTTCTATTGTTGTGAGGTCGCTCTAAAAGAAATTAACTGTTTAAGTCCAAACCTCACAGGCTGTGGTACAAGCTAGACTTATGGTGATGTCAAATCAAACAATGCATTCCATTTCGAATTGAATTCAGCCATACAAGCATTCACACTCAGTTCATGTTCCATACAATATCATGTCATGATTCATGTCACCAATGCTTTCCAAAATCTAATTCACAAGTGGCTGATCAAGCAAATCTAAATCCGGGACAAGCATGCTTTTAGCAAAAGTGTCTAATATGTACACCTATGGTTAGGTTAGAATTAGACGCAAAACCAATTGTAGTTACTATATGTATAGCTTCACAAAAAGAAAATTTGTCACAAAAAGTATCTGACCAAAAGGTATCTGCCCTACTGTTCATAGTTCACCAAAATAAAACGTTTCACCAAAAAGACGCATGATTAACAAAAAGAATCGTAAGACTAACGCGTGCTTTCTCGATTAACGTGCCCCTATTCCCAGATTTAGACAGTTGCTGTCCCCAGCAAATGACACACATAAATACAAAGCAGATGATACGTTACTAGAGGAAACAACTCATGCATAACACAGTACTAAAATGTGGCAGAATGTAATATGTTTAGGCACGCACTGACGGTGCCACATAGTATGCAAAAAGTGTCATGTAACTGAATGTAAAGTGCAGAAGAGTAAAAGGCAGTAAAATAAAGCATCAAGTAATTAAGGATGGAGGTCGAGGAGAATCAGTGAGTCTGATCCTCATCCATAGTGTCGGTGGCTGCTGCTGAAGGTGATGGTAATGCAAAAGCTAGTGGAGGAGGCTGTGGTGGAGGGCTGGTAGGGTCCACAGAGAAATGCTGGCACAATGCTGTGAGCATCCTGGTCTAGTTGTCCATCTGTGCTTGCATCCTCTGGGTGGTCATGGTCTGGTGCTCCAACTGCCGCTGAATCCTCATGGTGATGGTGGTCAGCTGGTCTAACTGCTGCTGCATCCTCCGATATGTAGCTGAGTCCCCAGAGATGGACTCACGGTGAGGTACCTGGTTGGATGCAGCAGGGGTGTCCTACAGTGGCGGTGATGATGCTGCTGGTGGTGGTGCTGGCTGCTGAGGGAAGACAGGAACCTCAGGCATGGGATCCTCTAAACCTTCGTGAGGTCCATACCGCGGGCTTCTGGCAGCCATCTCCTCAGGTGTGAGGTCGGAAGCACAAATGAGCTGCTCCTAAAAAGCGCACTTCACGGAGTCCTGATAGAGCCTCTAAGTCAACGTAGTCCCTAACCTCACATCCCTTGGCTCGTCATCAGGGATTTCCAACCCTGCGTACATGCATAGGTGAGATATGAGCGAGGAGTGGCCGAGGAGGGAGCGGGGGCTGCCATCTTAAATCATGTGCAGGATGCAGTCTGATAGAGCATAGGAGATATCAAGGTTGATATCTCTGTGCAGAACATAGAGTAAGCAAGCCCGCTCCACATTCACATCCGTCAAGTTAGAGGATGGAAGAATGGTGGAGTTCACGAATAAATGCCAGAAATCTGACTCCGCGTTTAGCTCTTGGCGGTGAAGCTTCTCAGGAACATAGTCCATACCCGTCTTCATCTTCCAGGATGAGAATCGCCCAGTGATGCCGCGATGGAGCTCGTCTGCCAGTTGAGGCATATCGTCTCTGTAAGTAGAACGGCCAGTGCACGGGTAGGGCTGCATCTTGTTGTACTGCTTCACAAATCCACAGCGGCGAAGGCTATCAAAGGATGTCTGCAAGAAGCTCTCAATAAACTTGTGGTCGAAAGGAACGACCACGCCCCTGACCCAGCTGCGCCGATGCAGTGCCACAGAAGGCATATCCACGTTCGCACAAAACTCCTTCAGGATGGAGCTGGAGCTGGGCTCAGCAAAGCTGACCAGTGTCCGCCACTGGCGGCGCACAATCACCTCCCGGATTAGGGAATCATCAGATAAGCCCTCCCAGTCAATCTGCCTCTCTGGGATAATCTTCTTAGGGGAATACCACTTGTCGAAGCGCTCCTGATGAGCCTTCGACTAGAAACGGCCATCATCGAAGTTTGAAGTGCGAGGCCTCTTGCTGCTGGTCCCTATGGTGGAATTTTGCTTCTTCCCTGTGTCTACCTGTTTACCCTGAAATGCAAAAAATTCCAATGTACCAAATGCACTCATTTAGGCTTATCAACACATAATAGGCATTAGCACTAAAATTCTGCAATTCCCAGATTTGGAATAAACCATATCAAACAACACAGATTTGGAGTAAAGCACAGGGGAAACCAACAGCCACACCGATAACACTTTTGTACATATTCAGATAAATGCTATGATTCCCAGATTTATTTGAAACCATAGTGCCCACAATGATGTGTACAAATATGCTTAATGATTTCAACATTCATTCAAATGCATGGACACAGAGAATCAATTACATTTTAGTGCAGACTACCATCAAAAGTTCAGGAGACTAAGCTTATTTTCAACACAGTGCATCATTATCAATTTCAGAACAAGCTAGTGATTAGGAATGAATGATGATCAAATAGGTTCCAGGGTTGAAAGAAAATTGACAAAAAGGTGAGAACCAAATTTGAAAACCATTCCAGATTTAGACTTTGGCCAATATCAAAGTCAAATAAATTAGAAGCATGGATTGAAGACAGCTAAGACAAAAGGCACAGACTAGATTGACATGAAATTCCCAGATTTATTTTCAACACTGTAATGGTAGCTGACTGTACTCAAGTTAAGAAGATTTCAAACACAACAGCAAGCTAGGAAAACAAGTAACAAAGCATAACAAATACAGAAGGCATCAAGTATACAATTCATACCAAAGGGTCACACACATAAACTCTGCTATTTAGGTGCAGGCATGCCAAAGTCAAATTCACAGAAGCAACAAAAGGTATGCACAATTCGTAGATTTAATTCGGGCATACAAAATCAATATCACCATCAAAGGTTCAGAGTAAAACCATGATATCCAAATCAAACCAAACAATGGAAATTGATACTTAGGCGCGAATAACTCTTGCTAATCATAACCTCAAACATGACACAGACCATGGAACCAAGCAATCTAGTATACCTTCATGAAAATCATGCTTAACCATACTGAATTCGCTGAGACTTATCATCATGCAAAATGACCAAAACAGAGGCCCTAAAGATTCACCTATTCCTATTGCACATCATTTAAGCACTAAGGTATAAGTGAAAGAGGGAATCATATCAGGTGAGGAAACTGAACTAAAAACCACGTAGGCACCCCAGGCATGTAATTCAAGATAACATTCAAAAACCCCCAAACCCAACTCGCACCAACAGCGTGGCGTTTGCGCCCCAGGAAGGCTACCCCATTCGAAATTGGTGCCTAAACCCTAGGTTAGCTATGGCTTCTGAAAAAGCACCTTAAAACAAGCTTTAAACGAAATTACATACCTTGTCTCGAGCCATGATGTGAATTCGGTATGCAATCACAATAATAGCAGCCTATGAGGAAGCAAGCTTTGATGACTAAGATGAAAGAAAAGGAAGAATGATTGTGAAGGATGGAAGCACAAAGGAATAAGTGAAGGAGCGAATGACTATGGTTGTTTTGGGACGTTGAAGGCTATGGAGAATGGTTGAGAAAAGGGTGAGCAGAGGTCGAGGCTTGGGGAATAGGAATAGGGGGCGAGATGTGGGAAATGAAGAGTTTGGGGAATTTCAAAATTTAAAAGATAAAACGAGTCCGTAAGTCCCGCGCTACTCGGGCCACAGTGGCGCTGATGGTGTGGCTTTCCAGAATGAATGGCGCTGATGGCGTCGTCACCGCGCTGATGGCGCGGACAACCAGAGTCAATGGCGCTGGTGGCGCCGCTTTCACGCTGATGGCACCACACCTTGAATTGGAACTCCAGTGGAGCCATAACCTCAATGTGATCTGCAGCTGGCGCTGATAGCGCCAAAGCTGGCGCTAATGGCGCCAGAACCTCAACATAGCCACAAAACAGCAGGAATTGGCTCTTGAAGATCTAAAAACACTAAAAATCCTTAGTTAATGCAGAATAAGAACTAAATTACTATGCATTGATGAAAATCATAAACAAAATCAACAGCAAGTACCAAAGGAATGAATTATCTTAAGTACATGAAAACTATCAACAAGGAATGCAAGCTAGTGATCTATTCTAACCTAGAAAAGGATTGAAACCTATAAAATTAAGTGATATGCGCTTAGCATATTAGGTTTTCCTAAGCTTTAAGAGCGAGAATTGAGCATTAAGCATGGATAATTGCCCTCTTTGTGTTTTGATTTGAGCTAATGTAATGAATTGCCAGGAAATCGATCAAAGGTGCCAAGATTGAGCAGAAATCAGAAGAAAAGAACCAAGCTTGGAAGAATACTCTAGCGCCATAAGCGCCAAATACACTGGAAGTCAGCGCCACCCGCGTCAAAGCCACGCTGAGGGCGCCATCAACTCTGGAACCTAGTGCCATTAGCGCCAGGATGGCGCCATCAGCGCCATTACTTCTGGCATCTGGCGCTAAGAGCGCCAAGTTGGCGCCATCAGCGCCATTCATTCTGCAAGTTCGCGCCATCAGCGCCACAGGTCGACAGCAGCTCTGTAATTAAAGCTGTCAAGGGCAAAATAGGGACTTCACAAGCTGGGTTATAAATACTTCATCCTCAGCATTGAATGCACGACTTCTTGGAGGGAAACACACAAAATAGGGTCTTAGAAAGCTTGGGTGCCTTAGCTAGGGTTTAAGGGAGTTGGAGGCTCAAGTGGAGGTTCTTCTCCATCTTCTTCTCCTTGCACTTCAGCTGGGTATGCCATTTTGTGTAACACAGCCAACCACAATGAGGTTTGGCTGATTTTATATTGTAGTTAGGGCCAAGCACGGAATGTAATCTCCTTTGGAGTGTATTGGATGCTATTCTTCATTTATATCAAGTTATTTCACTTTACTTTGATTCTTGCATGTTTCTATCTTGCTAGAACTGATCACTCTAAGTTGGGTATTGAAAGCTAGAGTTTACAATAGGAATATTGGGATTCTACACTTGGACTTGGGTAAAGTAATAAGCTTTACATTGACTAGGGATAGAAGTGTATGCTTGCAACCATTTATTGCATCATTTAATGCTTAACCTAACAGCTACCACTAAGGGATTAGGGTAATTACTTGGGTTAAAGGGTTAAGATCACTACGGGAGTAGGGCTTAGCTGTTATTGTATGAAGATGCATGTTGAGTGACTTGAGATGGATGAATATAGTAGACAATACATGTAAGAAGGTAGGAAGCATTTAGTGTGGGTTGCCCTAGCTACTATCGTCACATATCGTATAATACCAATTTACTTGTTCATATACTTTTAATGTTCATAGCTTAGTTTAATTTCAATCATTACTACACACACACAACAACAATTTCTTACATTTCATTGTCCTCCAATCTTTTGATATTAATTATAATTTAATCGGTCAAACAATCCTCGTGGGAACGATATCTTTCTTATCATTATATTACTTGAAACGAACGGTATACTTGCCGAGTTCGCAACAAGTTTTTGGCGCCGTTGCCGGGGATTGTTTAGCCAATTTTATTATAAGTTTTATCTTTAAGGTTGGATTTATTTTGTTACTGACCTGCTTCCAGAGTTTATGCGAGGTACCGCTGACCCCGTGAATCTACAGTTTGATCCTGAGATCGAAAGGACTATTAGGAAGAACCGGAAGTTAGCGAGACAAAGGAAGGAAGCAGAAGTATCTAGTTCTAGACCACAAGAAGAAGAAGAATTAGAAGAAGAACTAGATATGGCTGGGAGGAATGGAGAACAGCCAAGACCTGAGGATGAACTAATGGAGGACATCCTTGCTCCTTTGTTCGTCCGGCCTGCATCTAGGATAGTCAGACCACCTATACAAGCTAACAACTTCGACATCCACCCTTCTTTGATTAGCTTGGTGGAACGGAGTCAATTTGGTGGGGAGGATGATGAGGATCCTCATGACTTTGCTGATAGATTTATGATGATCTGCGATACCATCCGCCATCATGGAGTGTCAGACGATGCTATTAGATTGTGGCTCTTTCCTTTTGCCTTGAAAGGAAAGGCTTCCAAGTGGTTGGGCTGCCAAGCTTCAAATAGTATAACCACTTGGGACGAGCTGATGGCAAAGTTCTTTGCCCAATATTTCTCCATGGAAAAATACAACCGTGTGGTGAATGAGATCATCAATTTCACTCAGCTCCAAGGAGAAACATTATGTGCGGCATGGAATAGATTCCAAGAGCTGATCCGGCGATGTCCTCAATACGACATGCTAGTTAGGAAGAGGGTGCGCATCTTCTTCAATGGGTTGTCACCTGAATCCAAGCTGGTTGTAAATGGAGCTGCCGGAGGCTCCATAAGATTAAAGACCGCAGCCCAGACTCATGAGTTGATCGACTCTTTGGCCCGTACTGAAAATGAGAGTGTTGTAACTCAGCCTAAGAGGGAGGTCATTCATTTGGACAGCAGTGATGCAATGTTGGCAGAGCAGAAGTTGTTATCACAGCAGCTAGCTATCCTCAATGCTAAAATTGACAAGCTTGAGATCTCAAAAGCTCAAGCTTCTTCAATAAAGGCAACCGTGGTTGCATGTGAATATTGCCAAGGGAACCATGAGTCCAATGTTTGTCCAACCTTGGTGGGGGCTGACCCAATTCAGGTGAATGGAGTATGGTACGATCAGAGACCTCCACAAGGTTATCAATGGAATTACAATCAAGCTTCTGGGAGTGGTAGTTATCCAAGAAGACCACAAGGAGGTGGGTTGGATTACAAGTCTAACCACTATTTGTAACCACCTCCCATCCCTCCCAAGGAGCCATCAGAGTTGGAGAAGGCTATGTTGCAGCTGGCCAAAACCACCAACAATCACATCCAGAACACTGATGCCTTTATGAATGAGCCTAGGTCTCAACTGAAGAATCAAGGAGCATCCATCAGGAATCTGGATACTCAAATTGGCCAGATTTCTAAGCAACTATCCGAGAGACCACCTGGTCAATTCCCTAGTGATACTGTAGTAAATCCTAGGGAACATGCTAAAGCCGTCACCACTAGAAGTGGACTTGTTCTTGCTCCTAAGGCACCACTAGAAGTGGACTTGTTCTTGCTCCTAAGGAGAAGGCCAAAGTGGTGCCAAGAGAGGAGGAAAACGAGATCCCTAAAGCAGCTGCAGAGTTTGAAGAAGATGAACCATCTAGTAGCTCAAGGGAGAAAGGGAAAGAGAAGGAAAAAGTCTCTCCTGAACCTAAGCAACCTCTGGATTTTTCCAGATTTGAAAAACCTCCTTATCCATTGAAGACGAAGCAGAAGGCTCAGCAGCAACAGTTTGCTAAGTTCTTAGAGATGTTCAAAAAGCTGCAAGTGAATATCCCATTTGCTGAAGCTTTGGCAAACATGCCCAACTACGCAAAATTCATGAAAGAAATTCTATCAAAGAAGCACAAGCTCCAAGAATGTGATACTGTAGTGCTTACAAAAGAATGCAGTGCCATCATACAGAGGAAGATGCCTCCCAAACTCAGAGATCCTGGAAGCTTTAACATTCCAATTGCCATTGGGAATGTCAATGTAGGGAGAGCTCTTTGTGATCTTGGTGCTAGCATTAACTTAATGCCTTTGACAGTATGCAAGTCCTTGGGCATTTCTGAACTCAAACCCACCATGGTATCCCTTCAGTTAGCAGATAGATCGTTGAGAAAGCCAAGTCGAGTTTTAGAGGATGTTCTTGTCAAGGTTGACAAGTTTATTTTTCCAGCTGACTTCATAGTGCTAGACATGGCTAAAGAGAGTGAGATACCTCTCTTGTTGGGTAGACCATTCTTAGCCACAACCCGTGCCTTGATTGATGTGGAAAAGGGAAAGCTGGAGCTAAGGATGGATGATGAATCAGTGGTTTTTAATGTGTTTGATGTCATGAAGAACCCTTTTGACTGGAATGATTGTTTTTGTATCGATGTATTGGATGAATGTATCCAAGCTAAAGAAGTTTTGGCCAAAGGGAGCGAAGAAGAATTAGAACCACAAGATTCTGTCACATCTCAAGAGGTAGTAGTGCAAGTTATGGAGGTTTTGGAGAACAAGGCAACTGACATTGATGTTGGGGCACCGAAACTGGAATTAAAAGAGTTGCCAGCAGCCCTCAAATATGTGTTCTTGGGGGAGGATGATACCTATCCAGTAATAATCAACAAAAGCCTAACCATGGAAGAAGAAGAAAAGCTTTTGGATGTGCTGAAAGATCATAAGACAGCTATTGGTTGGTCCATTTCTGACCTAAAAGGGATCAACCCTTCCTTTTGCACTCACAAGATATTGATGGAAGACAATGTTAAGCCTGTGAGACAGCCACAAAGGATATTGAACCCCATCATGAAGGAAGTGGTCAGAAAAGAGGTAGTGAAGCTTCTTGATGCGGGTATGATTTACCCCATTTCTGATTCCGCGTGGGTGAGCCCGGTGCAAACAGTACCTAAGAAAGGAGGAGTGACAGTTGTCCAGAATGACAACAATGATCTCATCCCTACTAGGACCATCACAGGGTGGCGCATGTGTGTGGACTACCGGCGGCTGAATGATGTGACAAAGAAGGACCACTTCCCGCTCCCGTTTATTGACCAGATGTTGGAGAGGTTGGCTGGCCACGATTACTACTGTTTCTTAGATGGATATTCCGGCTACAACCAGATTCCGGTAGCACCCGAGGACCAAGAGAAGACGGCATTCACTTGTCCCTTTGGAGTCTTCGCATATAGGCGGATGCCTTTCGGTCTTTGCAATGTCCCTGCGACTTCCAAAGGTGTATGCTGTCTATATTCTCTAATATGGTAAAAAAATGTCTAGAGGTGTTTATGGATGACTTCTCTGTATTTGGTTCTAATTTTGATGCATGCTTGTTTAATTTGTCCAAAGTTTTAAAAAGGTGTCAAGAGACCAACCTTGTTCTTAATTGGAAAAGTGCCATTTTATGGTACGTGATGGCATTGTCTTAGGTCATAAAATCTCCTCCAAGGGGATTGAGGTTGACGAGGCTAAGCTTCTTTTGATTGAAAAATTGCCTCCACCCGCTAATGTTAATGGTGTTCATAGCTTCTTTAGGCCATGCGGGGTTTTATAGGCGTTTTATAAAGGATTTTTCCAAGATAGCTAGGCCTCTTAGCCAATTGTTGGTCAAGGACTCTGAATTTAACTTTGATGATAATTGTTTGCATGCTTTTAATGTTTTAAAAGAAAAACTTACCACCGCACTTGTCCTAACTGCACCTGATTGGAGCTTGCCCTTTGAGTTAATGTGTGATGCTAGTGCTTATTCTATAGGGGCTGTGTTGGGTCAACGTAAGGAGAAACTTTTGCATGTGATTTATTATGCTAGCAAAATCCTAAATGAGGCACAAGTAAATTATGCCACAACTGAAAAAGAAATGTTAGCAGTAGTCTATCCATTAGATAAGTTTAGACCTTATTTGATTGGCTCCAAAGTTATTGTGTTTACTAACCATGCTGTCCTGAAGTATTTGCTAACTAAGCAGGACGCCAAGCCCCGCTTGTTGAGGTGAATGCTATTATTTCAGGAATTTGATTTAGAGATAAAGGACAAGGCTGGGTGGAGAACAAAGTAGCAGACCATTTGTCAAGAATTCAAGCTGCAAATCTGCAAGATGGGCCAGAGTTGGCAATCAATGAGTCATTTCCAGATGAACAGATGATGGCTGTCACCACTGCTCCTTGGTTTGCTGATATAGCCAATTATAAGGCTGCGGGAGCAGTTCCCGATGACTTTACATGGCAGCAACGGAAGAAGTTCTTGCATGATTGCCGAACATACCAATGGGACAACCCCTTTTTGTACTTCCAATGTGCTGATGGCATTATCAGGAGATGTGTAGCTGAGCATGATGTTCCGAAGATTCTCTGGCACTGCCATTCCTCAAGTTATGGAGGACATTTTGGAGGCAACCGAACTGCTCAC
>QARZ01040038.1:2351-17751 GCA_013407115.1 Glycine latifolia | reverse complement strand
CCAAACATCAAACAATTCAACCTCCAAAATGCTGTTGAGTGGCATTTCATCTCTACGTGATATGTTACCCGTTCTTTGGCACCTATCACAATTGTCTACAAATGCCTTAGCATCCTTAAATAGGGTAGGCCAATAATATCCACTTTGCAGCACCTTGTGAGCAGTTCAGTTGCCTCCAAAATGTCCTCCATAACTTGAGGAATGGCAGTGCCAGAGGATCTTCGGGACATCAAACTCAGCTACACATCTCCTGATAATACCATTAGCACATTGGAAATATAGAAATGGATTGTCCCACTGGTATCTTCGAGCATCATGCAAGAATTTCTTCCGTTGTTGCCATGTAAAGTCATCAGGAACTGCTCCCACAACTTTATAGTTGGCCATATCAGCAAACCAATGAGCATTGGTGACAACCATCATCTGCTCATCTGGAAATGACTCATTGATTGCCAACTCTGGCCCATCTTGCAGATTTGCAGCTTGAATCCTTGACAAATGGTCTGCTACTTTGTTCTCCACCCCAGCCTTGTCTCTTATCTCTAAATCAAACTCTTGAAACAAGAGCATCCAACGCAGTAGACGTGGCTTAGCATCCTGCTTCGTCAATAAATACTTAAGAGCAACGTGGTCAGTGAAAACAATTACTTTGGACCCAATCAAGTAAGGTCTAAACTTATCTAATGCATATATTACAGCTAGCATTTCCTTTTCAGTTGTGGCATAATTAATCTGTGCCTCATTCAAAACTTTGCTAGCATAATATATAACATGTAGAAGTTTATCCTTACGTTGACCAAGGACAGCCCCAATGGCATAAGCACTTGCATCGCACATTAACTCAAAGGGTAAGTTCCAATCAGGGGCTATTGAGACTGGTGCAGTTGTAAGCTTTTCCTTCAACACATTAAATGCATTGAGGCAAGCTTCATCAAAGACAAAATCAGATTCTTTTGTTAACAGTTGGCTCAGAGGTCTTGCAATTTTGGAAAAATCCTTAATGAACCTCCTATAAAAGCCAGCGTGGCCTAAAAAGCTACGCACACTGTTAACATTTGTGGGAGGAGGCAATTTTTTAATCAACATAAGCTTGGCCTCATCTACTTCAATTCCTTTTGAAGAGATTTTATGGCCCAAAACAATGCCATCACGTACCATGAAATGGCACTTCTCCCAGTTTAAAACAAGGTTGGTTTCTTGAGATCTTTGCAAAATTTTAGACAAATTAGATAAACAAGCATCAAAACAAGAACCAAACACAGAAAAATAGTCCATGAACTCCTCTAAAATTTTTTCAATCATATCAGAAAAGATGGAAAGCATACACCTTTGGAATGTTGCTGGCGCATTGCATAGACCGAAGGGCATCCTTCTGTAAGCAAATACTCCAAAGGGGCAAGTGAATGCTGTCTTTTCTTGATCCTCTGGTGCCACAGGAATCTGATTATAGCCGAAATATCCATCAAGAAAACAGTAAAAAGCATGGCCGGCTAGTCTTTCCAACATCTGATCAATGAAGGGGAGCGAAAAATGATCCTTCCTGGTGGCATTATTTAGTCTTCTATAATCTACGCACATCCGCCAACCAGTGATGGTTCGGGTAGGTATCAGATCGTTGTTGTCATTCTGAACCACTGTCACTCCTCCCTTCTTTGGAACTGTCTGCACCGGGCTCACCTAAGCGGCGTCTGATATGGGATAGATCATCCCTGCATCAAGAAGCTTCACCACTTCCTTCCGGACCACTTCCTTCATCATCGGATTAAGCCTTCTTTGTGGTTGTCTCACGGGCTTCACATCATCCTCCATTAGAATCTTATGGGTGCAAAATGAAGGATTAATACCCTTCAAATCTGAGATAGACCATCCAATGGCGGACTTATGCTCCTTGAGTTTAAACCAATTCACCCCCCTCTTGGTTTAGTCTGTGTATTCATCCTTGTTTTCAATTGGTATCAAGAGTTGGTTCTTGAAAGGTAATCAAGATCACTATTCTTTTCAAGAGAATGAATACCACACAGATAACCTTCAAAGAGGGTGTCTCCCTCAATCGTCCTCCGATGTTTAAAGGAAAGCATTTCCATTTTTGGAAAAATTGTATGCAAATTTTTATTCAATCAAACAACCCCGGAGCTTGGAATGCAATTGAGAAAGGTCCTTTGATCCCTACAAAAACTGTTGATAATGAAAGTATTCCCAAGGAGTGGGATGAGATGACAGATGCAAAAAAAGAGTTGTGTAGTATGATTTTAAAGCTAAAAACATGATTACATCTGCTCTTTCTTCGGACGAATTCTTTAGAACTGTTAGGTGTAAAAGTGCAAAGAAAATGTGGGAGATGTTAGAAGTAACTCATGAAGGAACAGATGAAGTAAGAAGATCAAGGAAGCATTCTTTGATTCATGAATATGAAATGTTCAAGATGAGTAATATAGAAAACATTTCTTAGCTACAAACAAGGTTCACTCACATTGTCAACCATCTTCTTGGTCTTGGGAAGACTTTTGATGCTGAAGAATTGAACATCAAAATATTGAAGTGTCTCACAAGATCATGGCAACCAAAAGTTACAGCAATCAAGGAATCAAAAGATCTATCCAAGATGTCCATGGCTGCACTTTTCGGTAAGCTTCTTGAGTATGAACTTGAAACGTCACAGCTAACACATGCAGAGGATGCAGAGAAGAAACACAAGAGGATAGCCTTGAAAACTGCATCAACTCATGTGGAAAAGGAAGAAGACTCAAGTAAAGATGAAAGTGATGAACATATGAACCTAATAGTGAAGAAATTAAGCAAGTTCATGAGAAGAAACAAGAACAAAAAGCTGTCAAAGTTCAACAGGAAAAATGATAGCAACAACAACAACAACAACAATACCTCCAACTTCACTTGCTTCAAATGTGGTAAACTCGGCCACATCAAATCTGAATCTGAATGTCCAATCTTTTTGAAGAAGAAACAAGGTGAGAGGAAGACAAAGAAAGAAGGGGGAAGCCAAAGAAGGCGTACATAGCATAGAAGGACAATGATTCAACAACCTCTGAATCAACAAGTGAAAATAAAGAAGCAAATGTTTGTTTCACATCCACAATAAGTGATAATGAAGAATTCTCAAGTGCTGAATCTGAGGTAAATTATCAATATGATAATATTGTTGATGCTTTCCATGAGATGCATGAAGAGGCCCGAAAACTTTCACAATCCAATAATAGGCTGAAAAGTAATCTTAAATGGCATGTTACCAAAATTACTGAATTGCAATTTGAACTTTGCAATTTGAAAGAAGCAAATGAAAAGCTTGTTTAAGTTACAAAGCTAATGGATGTGTATGTGCCTCATCATCTTCAAGTGTTGATAAATGCAAGCTTTTACAAAAAGAATTTGATGATTACAAGAAGAGTCAAGGTGGAAAATATATGCTTTTACTTTCTAAAAATTATTACTTGGTTGATCTTTTCAAAAGACTCTATAGAGGAAAATTTAGTTTGAATCAAATGCTTCGTGTTCAAAAATATGTTGGAGATACTTCTGGTTTGTGTTACAAACATGGATCAAAACCTTTTGGAAAAATAAAGCTTATACCACCAAAATAGAAAAATCAAAAAGGCTTTTCAAAAACTAAGTATTATCAATTAACTCATTTTGAAAGAGCATCAAATACAATTACTTGCAATTATTGCATGAAGAAAGGTCATACATCCATTAAGTGCTATGCTAGGAGATATTATGTGCCTAATGGTGAATGTATTTGGGTGTCTAAGAGAAAAAGGAAGCTAACTAACCCCTATGGACCCAACCCACATTGGGTACCTTTCTTTGTTACTTAATTTGATTTTTGCAAGTGTGCCTAAGAGCAAAATCAGCATTATGGGTATCTTGATAGTGGTTGCTCTAGGCACATGACAGGTCACATGTCCATGCTCACAAATTTGACTCTCAAAGATGGAGGATATGTCACGTATGGTGATAATAATAAAGGAAAGATCATTGGAGAAGGTAATATAGGAGATAGCTTCAAAACAAAGATAAAGAATGTGCTTTATGTGGAAGGTTTGAAGCACAACCTCCTTAGCATAAGCCAACTATGCGACAAAGGACTCAAGATCTCCTTCAATGACAATTGTTGTTTAATATGTGATGGTCAAAATGGTTAGGTTATCCATGTTGGTAAGAGAAAGGGGAACATATATGTTCTATCCATTGAGCATGCATTTATTCACAACACTAGCTGCCTAATAAGTAAAATTAATGATACATGATTATGGCATAGGAGACCTAGTCATAGGCTTACCTAAGATAAAATTTGAGAAGGAAAAAATATGTGACGCTTGTCAAAAGGGGAAACAATCAAAGAATTCTTTTCAAAGTAAAAATGTTGTTTCTACCTCTAGACCTCATGAATTGCTTCATATAGATTTATGTGGTCCTTCTAGAACCATGAGCTTGGGTTGTAATTTCTATGGGCTTGTTATTGTAGATGATTACTCTAGATACACATGGACATTGTTCATAAGATCTAAGAGTGATGCATTGACGACATTTAGAAAATTAGCCAAGATCATTCAAAATGAAAAGCATGCAATAATATTTCAATAAGAAGTGATCATGGTAGTGAATTCCAAAATGAGTATTTTGAAAATTTTTGTGAAGAAAATGGAATCAACCACAATTTTTCAGCTCCAAGAACACCCCAACAAAATGGTGTTGTGGAGAGGAAAAACAGATCCCTTGAAGAAGGAGCAAGAATCCTTCTTAATGAAACAAATTTTCCTAAACACTTTTGGGTTGATGTAGTGAGTACGATTTGCTACACTTTGAATAGATTACTCATAAGGCATATTTTAAAGAAAACACCTTATGAACTATACAAAGGTAGAAAGTCAAATATATCTCATTTAAGAGCATTTGGCTGCAAGTTTTTTGTTTTAAACAATGGTAAAGATTCTCTTGGCAAATTTTGATGCTAAAGCTGATGAAGGTATTTTTCTTGGTTACCCTTTGCAAAGTAAAGCTTATAGGATCTTTAATAAAAGAACATTGTGTGTAAAGGAATCTATCCATGTTATATGTCATGAGTCTAACTCCTCCAAGGAGGAAAATGAGTGTGATATTGATGTAGGACCAATGGAAGAGTATTTGCAACTCAAGGATCTAAATGGAAAGGAAAAGGCAGAACCATATGATGAATTGGAACAGTCAACACCATTACAAAAGTCCAAGGATTGGAGAACAACTAAAGACCTTTCCCTTGACAATATAATTGGGGAAGTTTCTAAGGGAGTTTCTACTCGATCCTCTTTAAGAAATCTTTGTTGTACTATGGCTTTTGTTTCACAGATTGAACAAAAAAGCATTCACCAAGCTTTGCTTGATGAACATTGGATAATGACCATGCATGATGAATTGAATCAATTGAAGATAAATGAAGTTTGGGAATTAGTTCCTAGACCCTCTTCTCACAAACCTATTGGCACCAAGTGGGTTTTTTGAAACAAACTTGATGAAAGTGGCATCATAGTAAGCAACAAGGCCAGATTGGTTGCAAAAGGATACAACCAAGAGGAAGGCATAGACTATAATGAAACCTATGCTCCAGTTGCTAGGTTAGAGGCCATTAGGTTGTTGATTGCATATGCATGTTTGATGGATTTTAAATTGTTTCAAATGGATGTTAAAAGTGCCTTTTTAAATGGTTACATTGAAGAGGAGATATATGTTGATTAGTCTCATCGATTTATCGATTATAAACATCCAAACCATGTTTTCAAATTAAGAAAAGCTCTTTATGGTTTGAAACAAGCACCAAGGTCTTGGTATGAGAGATTGAGCAAATTTTTGATTGACCAATCTTTCATAAAAGGACAAGTACACAAAACCTTGTTAATCAAGAAAAGAGGTAATGATATGTTGTTGGTTCAAATCTATGTCAATGATATTATATTTGGTTCAACTAATCAATCTATGTGCAAAGAATTTTCTGTCTCAATGTAGAGTGCATTTGAGATATCAATGATGGGAGAGCTAACATTCTTTCTAGGACTACAAGTCAAGCAAATGAAGAATGGAACATTTCTTAGTCAAACCAAGTATTGCCTGGAAATGATCAAGAAGTTTGAAATGGAGAAGAGCAAAGATGCTGCAATTCCAATGGCTACATTAACCTATCTTGATTCAGATTTCAAAGGAAAAAGTGTTGATGAGTCTAAATACAGAGGAACGATTGGATTTTTGTTATACTTAATGATGTATGGCTGTGATATGCGTTTGTCGGGTGGCTTCAAAACAATTTAACTAAGCTAATTCTGCAGCACAGGGTTAACCTAGGTCGACTCAGAGACACGATCAATATGGTTCTAGCTTCAAATCATTGGTAATAATAAGGGGGAATTTTGTCAAACAGTTGGTATGCGCAAAGTAAAACATGCAAGAACACAAACTAAAATTAAAGAACAATGCAGAAATTAACAAGATTATCAAGGAGTAAAGTAAAACAGATTAGAAAGCATCAATCCAATTCACCAACCCAAGCTATTCGAATCATCATCATTCTCATAAGTTGATTCTATCATGAACATTCATTCAATCTCAATAGAAGCAGTTCAATCGATTCTACTCCTAAATTAATTGAAACCACAAACCCTAATTGAAATATCATCCAATTAATCTGTGTTTTATATTCGAAATTAGGACATGAATCCATAACCTAATCCGCTTTCAATTCTAAACGCATTCATAATCATGAAAACAGAATAGTAATTGAAGAAGAAAGTGAACATTCACACAGAATTTGAAATACTAAACCAGAACTCAAATTCTACTCTTGCTTGGATTGGATCCTTGGATTGAGTGATTATTTAGCCTTCCATGATGATCACCAAGGAAAGCCCCATGAAATAAGTGCAGAAAAATGGAAGAATAGCATAATGGAAATGAAGAAGATGAAGAACAATGAAGAACAAATGAGAGAAAATGAAGAACAAGCTTTTGATTCTAAAAACTAAAGAAAAGAAATAATAAACTTGTTTGTGCAAAATGTAAAGTACTGTCCAAGTTTCACTAAAGTCACTAATATATAGTGACTAAGTCTGAAGATAAGAATGGGCCATGAACAAAACCCATCAATTCTAATTATTTGCTATTTACAACCATAAAATCAAATTCGCAGCCCAAAATTACAAGTGCAGAGGTTCCGATTTCGAAGCTTAAAATGACCCTCCAAATGATAGAATTGGCCTCGGGCTATTTCTAGAAAACTTGTAGATCTTTTTGTTATCTTTCCAGGGACTCCTAGAACGCTTCATTGGGAGTTCTGTATCACTCTATAGGCCCTGCACAAGTCAGATATGTCAAGTGAGCAAGAACCTGAGCTGGTAATTTCATTTTACATTGCATCATTGAATCATTAGGTTGTTTCTCTCCTTAATCTGGTTGTAATTTTCGTTTTGATTTTTCTTTGTGAATTGGCTATTGTAATTGAGTTCTTGCATGTATCTAGAGTAGGGTTCTCTAGGTGAAAGAACTGAGTAGTGTTCTCAGGTTCTTGTCTCTTAGAATCTAATAGGGTTTTAGATTTCTGTACTTTATCTAGGGTTGATAAAGGGAGACATTCTAATTGATTGTAAGAACTGAAAATTATAATAGTGGAACTCTAACCCAGTGTTGGTTAGAAGAAAACTGGATGTAGCTTCTAGTGTTGAAGTGAACCAATATAAATCTGATTGTGTCTTGCTTCTTTATCCCTTAACTCACTATATTCATTGTGTTCTTGATTACATTGCTTGACCAATTATATAAGTTTTGATTCATTGAATTCTTTGGGGCTGGGCTACTTGATTGAATAAAGTTTCTTGGTTTTGGAAAGTGATAAAGATCCTAGGAACTCTGTTTTTGATTAAAGAAATTTTAATTTACCAAGGTTTAACCAATTCACCCCCCTCTTGGCTAAGTGTGAGATATTCATATCATTTTCAGGGGAAAGGAAATGCTGTGCCAGCCTGCTGCTTATAAACACGGTTGACACAGCACGTCCACTAACGTGTACAGCTAGCAACCACAACAACCATAGCACAACAGTGTTGACTTACATCCCATCACCCATCAAGCACGCAACCCAAAACAAAACACTCAGGACAACAATAATACAATAAAACATACACCAAAACATATAATTAATTAACATAATACACACATCAAGCATTCACTAAGCAACTTGTAATCCAAGTTGTTACACCATGGATTGGACCGTTTTTAGCGCAGTAATCCTTCTTTTCGTGGAGGATACAACCCAGATGGTGCCCAGACCTGGATACGAGAAATTAAGAAGATTTTTTGGGTTATGGCATGCCCCGAGGAGCAAAAGGTTGCCTTCAGTACCTATACCCTGGCAGAAGAAGCCGAGTATTGGTGGGATAGTACCCGCCAATGCATAGAGGCGAAAGGCTGGGTATTGACATGGGAGACATTCAAGGAGGCATTTGATAACCGATGTCGTATCGCTTCAAAACAATTAAACTACGCTAATTCTGTAGCACAAGATTAACCTAGGTCGACTCAGAGACACAATCAATATGGTTCCAACTTCAATTCACTACTAACAGTAAAGGGGATTTTTGTTGAATAGTTTGCAGGCACGAAGTAAAAATTGCAAAAACACACACTACGATAAAAAATCAATGCAGAAACTAATAGAATTGATAACAAGTAATGTAAAACAAATTAAAGAGCATCAATCCAATTCACCAAACCAAGCTATTCGAATCATCATCGTTCTCAGAATTTATCCTATTGTGAAAGTTCATTCAATTTCATTAGAAGCAGTTCAATCGAATTAACCCCTAAATTAATTGAAACCACAACCCTATTTGAAATATCATCCAATTAATCTATGATTTATATTCAAAATAAGGAAATGAATCCATAAGCTAATCCACTTTCAATCCTAAAAGCATTCATAATCATGAAAATAGAATAGCAATTGAAGAAGAAAGTGAACATTCACACAGAATTCGAAATACCAAACCAGAACTCAAATTCTTCTCTTGCTTGGGTTGGATCCTTGGATTGATTGATTATTTAGCCTTCCATGATCATCGTCAATGAAAGCCCAATGAAATAAGTGCACGAAAATGGAAGAAGGGAAAACGAAAATGAAGAACAATGAAGAACAAGGAAGAACAGTTGAGAGAAAATAAGAGAAAGGGTTTTGATTCTAAATAATTCAAAAGAGAAATGTAAAACTATTTTTTTGCAAAATGAAATGTAAATTATTAATTCTTCCTAATGTCACTAATATATAGTGACTAAGCCTGAAGAAAAGAATGGGCCATGAACAACCCATCATATTTATGCTATTTACACCAATAAATTATAGAAGGTTTCTCTAAGCTAGCATTACCTTTGACCAAGTTGACTCGTAAGGGTTAGGTGTTTGTGTGGGATGACCAGTGTGAACATAGTTTCCAAACCCTCAAAGAAAAACTAACAATCGCTCCTGTGTTAGTTTTGACTAACCCAGAAGAACCCTTTGAGGTGTACTATGATGCATCAAAGATGGGTTTAGGAGGGGTGTTGATGCAGTGTGACCGGGTTGTGGCTTATGCTTCCTGGCAGCTCAAGACACATGAGAGGAACTACCCTACCCATGATTTGGAGCTGGCTGCTGTAGTGTTTTCCCTTAAGATATGGAGGCATTATCTTTTTGGCTCCAAGTTCAAGGTGTTTAGTGATCATAAAAGCCTTAAGTATCTATTTAGCCATAAAGAGTTAACCATGCATCAGAGGAGATGGTTAGAGTTCCTTAAGGATTATGATTTTGAGCTTAGTTATCATCCCGGCAAGGCCAATGTGGTGGCTGATGCTTTAAGTAGAAAATCTCTTCATGTGTCTGCATTGATGGTTAGGGAGTTAGAGCTTTTGGAGTTGTTTAGGGACCTTAGATTGGTGTGTGAACTTAACCCTAATAGCGTGAGACTAGGAGCCCTACGAATTACTAGTGGGCTACTAGAAGAGATCAGAGAAGGGCAAAAGACCGACCCTTTTCTAAAAACTCAGTTAGAAGCCATAGCATCAGGGAGTGCTAGTAGTTTCCATGTGGGACCGGATGGAGTTTTGAGACTTCAAGGTAAAACACCAGAGACCATTGGTAAGTTACAACCATTAGAGATACCCCAATGGAAATGGGATAGTGTTTCCATCGATTTTTTTGTGGGTTTGCCTAGGACCTGAGATGGGTTGGATTCTATCTGGGTTATTATGGACAGATTGACTAAATCTGCTCACTTTATCCCCATTAATATCCAGTTTTCCTTAGAGAAGTTGACTTCCCTGTAAATTAGCGAGATTATTCGATTTTCCTTTGAGAAGGATCATGTATATATTTACGAAGTTGGGACACATGAAATACATCATGAAGATTAGAAAGAGACAGGGGTAAGGCAATTTGGTACGCGACAGTACCGACTATTTTTAGAATTTGGAAGGGACCAACAAATTGGGGTGTGAGTTTCCGGATTTTCAATGCTCGCCCAACCCCGGTCCAAGGGGTAACCCTCAAAAATACATGATCGCCGACCTTAAACTCTAGGTCTTTCCTCTTTTTGCCGTGATAGCTTTTCTGTCTACTCTGGGCCGTTCTCATCCTATCCCGGATCATCTTGACCTTCTAAGTCATTTGTTGTACTACCTCGGGTCCTGACACAAGATTCTCGCCAGGTTCTAGCCAACATAAGGGTGTTCTACACCTTCTACCATATAAAGCTTTGTAGGGAGCCATGCCAATGGTAGAATGAGAACTATTGTTATATGTAAATTCTATCAATGGCAAAAAGCTATCCAAACTACCCCTCTGTTCCAAAACACACACTCTTAACAGGTCTTCTAAAGACTGAATGGTCCGCTCTGTCTGACCATCAGTTTGAGGGTGATATGCTAAGCTTAGCCAAAGCCAGGTTCCTAAGGCTTTGTTCAAACTTTCCCAAAATCTAGACGTGTACCTCAGATCCTGGTCAGATACTATACTAGAGGGTACACCGTGCAACCAGATAATCTAGCTAATGTACAGGGAAGTCAACTTCTTTAAGGAAAACTGGATATTAATGGGGATAAAGTGAGCAGACTTAGTCAATCTGTCCACAATAACGCAGATAGAATCCAACCCAGCCTGGGTCCCAGGCAAACCCACAACAAAATCCATGGAAATACTATCCCATTTCCATTGGGGTATCTTTAAGGGTTGTAACTTACCCGATGGTCTCTGGTGTTCTACCTTAGCTTTCTGACAAATTAAACACGCATATACGAACTCACTAAGTTCTTTCTTCATGTTCGGCCACCAAAACATAGTCTTAAGATCTTGATACATCTTGGTGGCACCGGGGTGAATACTTAAGTTGATTGGATGATATTCAAGTAAAAGAAAACCTGACATATGAAACATTGCCTTTGAAGATTGAGGATAGACGGATAAAGCATCTAAGAGGGAAAGAAATTCCTTTGGTTAAGGTAATCTGGGGAGGTCCAGCGAGAGAAGATGCAACATGGGAGCTAGAGAGTCAGATGCAGGAAGCCTACCTGGCTCTGTTTGCAGTAGGTAATTTCGGGGACGAAATTTCAAAAAGGATGGAAGAGTTGTAACACCTTGAAAATTTACAAGTTGATAGATATTTTATGTTTCTTAATTGTTTAATATAATTCTTTCAAAATTCCGTTAAGTGTTTTGCATTGGTATTTGTGCTTGAGGGATGTAAGTCAAATTTTGTTGGCTAAGATAGTTGTCCGTACACGCAAGTTGGTAACTATGGTGGCTATGGTAGCTGTCCGTTCACGCATGTTGGCAACTTGCCTTAGTAGCTCCGCCTATATATAGTAGCGCATGAAGCAAAAGCATGTTCATTCTCACTTCTGTGCGTATTTCTCTTCTTTTCTCTCTAAACTCTTTTGCACCCAGAAACCTCTCTTCATCAACCCTCTGTACCACCTTTAACTCTCAAGAACCACCATAGCTACAGCGGAAAAACCTCTACATTAAGAGGAACTCGTGAACAGAGCTTAACCATGTCCTTTCTAGTTGCTGTGAGAACTTGCTTTCGAACAAAACTCACGTTAGTTTGAAAGAAAAGAATTCTTGTTTAGGTAAGGTGAGTTTATTGTGTTGATAATGGTTTTAGATATCATGGTTGAGATGAAGTATGTATATATTTTCTGGTGTTTTGCGTGAAATAAATTGATGTTTTTATGTGATGTGTTTGTGAAGAAGACGACTACCGGATTGGGTAAGTTGGGCTGAGCATGTTACATATACATATAAAATAAAACGGTGTTGTGTTTGAGATGTCAGCTATCGGGATGGGTATGCCAAGCTGAGCGGTTTACGTAGCATGCAGGATGTGAATTACTCCTTGCTGGCGGAAGTTTGTATACCGAGTTCCTTACCCGGGGTTGTACTTTGGAGCTATCGAGCTCGACTTACTGAGAGAGAGAGAGAGAGTCATCGGGTTCCCTAATCCGGATGAGCTCGTGCTTTCTCACGAAAAGAGCCACCGGGTCCTCTACTCGGTTGAGCTTATGTCCCTTCTTCTAGAACGACCGGCTTCTCTACCCGGGGTCATTTCTTTAGAGCTATTAAGCTCATCTCCTTAGAGCTATCGGGTTCCTCGCCCGGGATGAGCTATCCTCCTTAGAATTGCTAAGTTCAAGCCTTTTCTTTGTAAGCTACCGGGTTTCCCTACTCGGTAGTGTAACACCCTATATGCATCCGGTTGATAACGTTCCATTATAGTCATTAAGTGCAGTAATTAATTTAACAAATAATTACTTAGGAAGCAGCTAATAAGATGACGTCATCATACATCCATAATTAAATAATAGTTATGCATTATGTATAGTAATTTTTTCACGAGGTTACAAACATATAAGGCCCCAGGGTGCGATCTCCCCACAGGGCTGGGTTACAACATGCGTAAAAATACATATAAAAAAAACAGAGCCAACATGCTTCAAAATAAACTAAGGTTAGCTCAAAACCTGTCCCAGCTCGGCCTCTCGTCCGAAATCCCTTGGACTGCCTCGTTATCCGGGCCTCTTGCCCCGGGTTCACTTCCATGATACACAACATCAAAATAGGCATTACGCAAACTAGTCATCCCGGCTTTCATAAAAATACATTACATATATATAATCACACGGATATAACAAGAGAGATCATCCAACTTAATGGGCACATTCCCTGTATATCATTGCCTGAGGAAGATCATCCAACTTAATGGGGACATTCCCCCAGGACTTCGGGCAGACACCACCTAAGGAAGATCATCCAACTTAATGGACACATTCCCTCCGAGATCTGCACAGACATATATGGCTCTTCCAAGAGAGGTTCATCCAACTTAATAGGCATTCTCTTTCAGGTTTTCGTATATATTAATTGACCACTTAGAGTTGTTCCACATCACTTTGGCGCAAAGGGAAGTCCATATTTGTCCATTCTACTAGCCAGAGTGTAACACCCCGTAGGCCTCCGGTGCGTTAACATTCATAATATCAGTATAGCGCTTAATTATCATAAAATAGTATTCAGCGGAAGTGCAGAATCGTTTTTCTTGATTCATTATGTATGGAATCTCAAACTGTGAAATCATAATAATACAAAACACAATACAATCTCATGCTGATCCAGTTTCCCCATTCATATATCAAAACCAGACATCTTAATAATACAGGCAGATAACAGATATAAGACAATTATACTCAGGGTAAAGTCACATATCATATATAGCAGGGTTCTGTACATATACATATCAATGTCCATAGTCCACACCACACATACCATGGTGGTACAAAAGAATATCAGCCCTCCATGAGGGAGTACAGAACTCATCTTCAAAATAAAAACAAAAGAGTCATCCAACTTCTAGCCTAGTCTCAACTGGGCCTCCTGCCCTGAGACTGCTCTTCTCTTCCAGAAATATCACCTGAAATCATGTAAGCCCCACACAGGGTGAGATAACATATCTCAGTAAGCTCAGGGTTCTCGGGAAATCATTCCCACCCTGGCCCACAGATTCACAACACATAAACAGGTATATAGGTCATATATGGCTCACTGGCCTCATCATAACATAAACATCATCACAAACAAATCTATGACAGGAGGTAGAGCTCCTCGATGCCTGGCGGAGCTCCTCAACGCCCACTGACGGAGCTCCTCAACGTCAGTGCCTGTCATAGTGTGGCAGAGCTCCTCAATGCCACGGGCGGAGCTCCTCAACGCCCAAAAATACCCGGCGGAGCTCCTCAACGCCGGTATGTATCTGTTAGCCAACAGTTCTGGCAGAGCTCCTCGATGCCAGGGACGGAGCTCCTCAACGTCCAGAATACCCGACGGAGCTCCTCAACGTCGGTATTCTTCTATTGGCCAACAGATGTCTCAAGCACAGCACAAACATCAAATGCAATTGCATACAATCTCAATACAAGTAATGCCATAGCCAATGCATGCATCATGAATCATGACCAACACTCCCCAGGAGTGTGGTGTGCAACCAAAACGGGAATTCATCCCCAAGAAACACTGAACTTACCTGGTAAGGTCTCAGTCAGTAATTCCTTCCCAGGTCTGTGGCTCTTGCCACCAACAGTCTCAGAATCAAAGCCTAATCAAGGCACATGTAAACCTTATATTAAAAATAAGCCCTCAGGCATACAATTCACAATACATAACATATCAAAAATCCCTTATCCTAGGGTTTAATCAATATCTGCCCACACAAGGCTTTTTCTCAGACTCAACATAATCATAACTAAGGCTCTGGCATCTCAACAGATAATCACAAGTGACCATTTCACAGGTCACACAGATAACACAGAGCCAAAATTCAAAGTCATCAGAATCAAAAACTGAAAGCTATTCCTTCATCTATTCCTCGTCCTAAACAAGTTCCTTAACTGGACCCGGGACTAATTCTAGCCCCATATCAGCGTGGGTCACAAAACTCAGAAAAACCCCAAAATCACAGAGACTCAAGAGAACTTGAATTTCTTACCTCAATGGCGACTCAGAAGATATCCGGACAACTTCCCCAAGCTCTATTGTCCTTTCCAAGCCTTGAGTCTCGTCCACTCTCAAGTTCTCTGAGGTTTCTCGCTGGAGAACTCAAACTCTCACTCAAATGGGATTCCAAACAAAAGGACGAAGGATTTCAGCTTTCTAATCGGTTTAAACAAGGTTTAAGGTCACCGGGAAGTGTTTAGGCTGAGAAATCAAGTCCTAAGAAGCTTAAGGACTTCAACCATGGAGGTTGGGCTAAGGGGAGGAAGAAGAAATGGAAGTTTCCTCCATTTCTCATGTTTTGACCTTTAAATACCAATTCTGCCGACGTTCCCACGCTACCCACTTGGATAT
>QARZ01040037.1:15230-27246 GCA_013407115.1 Glycine latifolia | reverse complement strand
GAAAAACATGGAAAGATGATACATATAATCTAAGGAATTTTCTCTTAATTATAGAATGTATAAACCAATTTAATAAAATGGTTTAGTAATTTTGATGGTCAGAAGAAATCAAAAGTAAGATAAAGATATAGTCTAGAATGAAAGGTTTATGTATTTCCCTGTATAAGACTGCTTGGAATTAATTTAAACTATCATTGGGATCAATTCTTAGGAACATTTAGAATTCCAATATTCAACATTTTCTTTAGATAAAATAATTCAAATTAAATTGGATTTCTTTTTAAAGAAAAATACCATATTGAAACTAGATTTTTATTCATCATCAAAAATGACCACATGTGGCATAAAAGGAAGAAAAATTGGTATTCCTTCCCTTTAGATTGGTCCTTCACGTGAGAAAACATGTAGAAGAGGCCAGAAACTTCATGATAAGCCACTTGGAAAGCAAGCCACATGATAGAAACAAGTGGCATGACACTTGTATGGCTTGGATGCAAGATAACATAAAAATCAAGCCAAGATTTCTCTACACTCTTCCATCTTGAACGTGGACAGTTATAAACATTATCTCAACAATCCCAACGGTCACAAGTTACATATGTGAGATAGTAGTGTAACTTTAAAATTTTAAAGAGATCCAACGGTTAACGAATCCAGAATTAGAATTTTACTAAAACAGGTTTGGGATAAACTCAAGAATGAGCTACTTCACGAAAATGCAAGAAAAATGGAGAAACTTCATGATTTTGGACACTTGGAAGCAAAGGAGAAGAAGCTCTAAGATCATGCCAAGTGGTAGGACACTTGGAAGAAAGAAAGGAATAAGCCTTAAGATTATAACAAGTGTAGGGACACTTGTAAAGGAATAATGATGACTTATGAGATTTTTCTCTAAGTAATCATTTCTTCAACACTATATAAAGGGAGGAGGAGGAACCTAAGTGCAAACCATTCCAAGCCATCCCTCCTAGCTCATTCACGTGACCACTCTCTCCCTAAACCATCTTCATTTCATTTCCTCTTTCTCTATTAAAGCTTGAATCAAGTAAAAAAAAAAAAACAAACCCATCACCTTAAAGAAATTTCGTGAAAAACCTAGCAACCTTAGGAAGAACTTTTGACAAGCTTAGTGAAAGGATATCAAGGCTTCATCTCTTAGAGGATTCTTCCAAGGAAGGAAGGAAGGAAGGAAGCCATTTATCCATTCAATTTCAAGAATCAAACTCACTTGAGGTAGGTTAAACTTAAATCTCTAGTTAATCAATGGTTTGGATTAATTTGCATGATTTAGTAGGATGATTTATGGTTAACATTTAGGCTTGAAATTTCGTGATATTGAAGGTTGTTTTTTTTTATGAGAATATGTTGATTTAAACCATAAGATAGGTGTTGATTTTATACGCATAAAGATTAGTGATGTATGGAAGCCCAATTGATGATCTTTTAAAGGTGATTTTGATGATATTTTGGGCTGTCTGTTGTCATTTTTATGGAAATGTTTTGATTTAAATTTTAGAAGTAGAGGATGAATGGTATGTAGTTAAATGGTTTAAATACTTGAATGATTCAATCTTGAGGATTAATTAGTAAAGATGGTAAGTGAAAGGAGAATCAAGATGCATACTAGGTTTGAATATTTTCTTGTAAAGTTTTAAAGGAATATATATTATTTATATTGAGGATTATTAGTTAGATTACTAACATAATTTTTCTATAATTAAAAACTATTCTCCGGTTATGTATAAAAATTGGTAACAATGTTACTTGATTAAGGTATGGTGGTGTAACCATACTTATGATACTTATATGATGAAAATATTTTTCCATAAGATAATATGTATTTTGCTTATAGATTTGATTTTTATTATGGATGGATGTTGATGTGAATAAGATAGGTGGATTCATGTTTCCATGTTCCAAGTCCAGTACGAGGCTTTGGGGAAACAGAATCTGATGCTACATACAGTACGATATGTAGTACCCAGGTGCAAGGATATATGGCAAAAATTCATGCATGTTTGCGTAAGACTATAGCAGCGTCCACACTCAGTGTGGCCACATACAGTACGATATGTGGAGGCCATTTGCCCTGGGATAGTTCATCTCATGTATTCATATAGTTGCATATTACTTGTGGATGTGTTTGATTATTTGAAAGATTTTACTAACCCAATAATAGGATCGGGATTTAGTTTTGCCTACTGAGAAATTTATTTCTCACCCTATTTGTTTCCTGTTTTTTTTAGATGACAATGATGGACAGGTTCCATGAGGCCTTGGAGTAGTGAAGATATATAAAAGAAGTTATGAATTACGCTGGATTTTTGAGAAAAATAGTGTACTTGTATTATATGAACTTTTGTATCAGAAACATTGGCTATGTATATGAGTAACAAATCTATTGCAAATTTTACGTTTTAAAAATTTTACTATTATACATTCCTTAGAAATTTAACCTTAAGTAACAATAAAAATTAAGTAAATATTTAGGTCGTTACACACAAGACCGCCTTCCGTTTCCCACTCCCTCGAACAAGGCCTCGGTCTCATATCCGGGATCCTCGATAAGTAGCCAACCAGGCCTCGGCCTACCTGGCCTTTTAATCGAGATTCACCGAACAACCCCTACTCGGGTCTCTTACTCCGGACCTCGTCCTCAGCTTGCAACCTATTACCTGTAGTAAAATATAATCCCCAACCAGGATGAGATACAATCTCAGGATTCTTGGAGACTCACCTCCCCTTGGTTCACTTCCACAGTACATAACATTTATATTGGCATTACAAATAACATAGCCAATCGGCCTTTTAATAAAACAATCGTATAGCCATCTCGGCCTATGATAAACATCATATGTACATAATCACACCAACGTGCCATTCCACCACGAATATGCAATTTAGCCAACCAGTGCAGATATCATACACAATTGCATATAAGATACACAAGTTAGACAGCCAGTACATGTGCACTCTTGTATATCTTCCCGTGTACTCCGCGTACACATCACGGATCTCGGCCTGAGGTCCCAGGCCACAGACTCCCCATGATAATTCCACCAAGGTACCCTTCCAG
This sequence comes from Glycine latifolia, assembly GCA_013407115.1. Taxonomy (NCBI): domain Eukaryota; kingdom Viridiplantae; phylum Streptophyta; class Magnoliopsida; order Fabales; family Fabaceae; genus Glycine; species Glycine latifolia. The sequence goes on along the minus strand of QARZ01040037.1, from coordinate 24,170 downwards.
TACAGACATGCACAAATGTATATCAAGATATACAAATTAGCCAACCAGTGCACTCCGCGTACACAAATGTATATCAAGTTATACAAATTAGACAACTAGTGCACATCTCGATTACATTATGTTTTCAATAAAAAAAATAGTAACACACAATGTAAATACACGCACCATGATATCCAACAACCATCACTCCCCAGAAGTATGGTGGAACACAATAAAGGGAACAAACTAGCAAGAACAAAGAGCTTACCTTCTCTGATTCCAGCATCGGCTACCTCAGCCTCGTGTTTTTGACCACCGATATCTTCTTTATCAAGCCCTACATCAGGCAAGAAAGATATCAAGAACGATTCTCAACCGTTTCATGAAAAGAACCCAGTTCTTTTTCTAGATCTCAAACATAACAACCAACCAGTGACTTGTAAACCCCACAAAGGTCTATCTGAGCAAAATACCCAAGACCTAGAAAAGTTAGTTTTCAAGGTTGAACCTTCATCACCACAACCTCCTAAGCATATTTTTCCAAAGAAATACCACTTAAAACCAACCCTAACTCATATCGATCATTTTTTTCCTCTTATGTCCAAATTCAAAAGATACGGTGAAACTTTACGTATCTTACCTTAAAATAGCAAGGAAGGCTAAAGGACAACTTCTCCAAGCTTGGATGTCCTTAACGTGCCTTCTATCTCTTAAAGGTTGAAACTTTAAACTTTCTTTGGAGGAATGATCTCCTCGTCTGATGGTTTTCACAACTAACAAAGGGTGGAAAGTAGTTTATAAGGTTATTCTCTTCAATCCTTACGCTGGATGTGAAGGTGTTTAGATCAAGGAATGGTTATCTAGGAAGCTTTTTCTCACTTTAACAATGGAGGAAATATGGAATAAGAGAGAGAAAGTGTTTTAACAAAGACGGTGGAAATAAGGTTACAACTAAAATATCTCACTCGTGCATATCTTAAATATCCTGTAAGTTAACATGCGTCATAAAATAATATGAGAGTCTTCCTGTGTCAAAACAACCAGCAGGGAGTCAACACGTATCACTTGTATAAAGTGAATATGTAGGGTCAACACGTGTAAAAAGTTTAAGTCTGGATTAAACAACAAGTACTGACTGTTTTAATCACTTACAAATACTTATGTAATTGATTGCATAAGAACCCGTCCTTGGTACTATAGTACATCCAATGTTCCCTCCTCCTCCGACCTCATCCGACATAATCTAACCTATTTGGACCTTGGTACTTCACAAGTCAAAGGTTCCTCCCAACTGCTTCTGGGATCACTAATCCGGTAAATCTATCAAAAAGGGGTTGCGAGCTCTTCCGGTCTCCCTACCTGGTAGCTCTTACAAGTCAACAAAATACGAGCTCCTCCGAGCTCTACCGAGATAACATGAGCTCATCCGAGATCACAACTCGGTAAGACATCCGAGCTCATCTGAAATCAAAACTCGGTCTCGGATTAAAAAAAGGTGCTACTTACACCCCTCCCTTAACCGAGTTCCATTATACACCCCCTATATGTGACAACTCGGTTATATGAACCCGGATTTATCACAAGAGTCAGTATATTCACCCCTTCTTCTAAGAATTTTGACCTCAAAATTATAACCATACCTGCTAAATAACTCGGGGTATAGCTCCATAAGCTCCTGTTCCCGCTCCCACGTTGCTTCCTCCAATGTCCTCCCTTCCCATAATACCTTGACTCTGGGAATATTCTTACTCCGAATCTTCTTTGCCATCCTGTCAAGAATCTGGGATGGTTGGGTAGGACAAGTCAGATTTTCTCTAATCTGAACAGAGTCAGGTTCTACCACATGCGAAGGATCGGGCACGTATTTCCTCAACTGAGATATGTGAAAGATATCATGCAACCCAGACAATTGGGGAGGCAAGGCTAGCCTATAAGCAACTGGTCCTATCCTTTGGAGGATTTGATAAGGACCAATGAATCTAGGACTAAGCTTTCTCACACCCAATGCCCTTCCAACCCCGGTTACTGGAGATAACCTCAAAAACACATGATCGCCTTCATCAAACAACAAAGGCCGATGGTTGCTATCATAATAGCTCTTCTACCGATTCTGAGCCCGCAACAACTTGTCTCTGATCATGCGGATCTGCTCAGAAGTATTCTGAACCAACTCGGGTCCAAGAAGCTGTCTCCCTCCCACGTCGGTCCAACAAGTAGGAGTTCGACACCTTCGACCATACAACGCTTCATAGGGTGCCATACTCAAACTAGCATGGAAGCTGTTGTTATACGAGAACTCCACTAGAGGTAGATATCTATCCCAACTCGGTCCCTGCTCCAAGGCACAAGCTCTTAGCATGTCCTCTAGAGTCTGGATAGTTCTCTCGGCTTACCCATCCATTTGTGGGTGATAAGCCTTGCTGAGTCGCAACTAGGTCCCAAAAGCCTTTTGGAGAGCACCCCAAAATCTTGAAGTGAACTTCGGATCTCTATCACTGACAATATTTTCTGGAACACCATGAAGACGAACAATCTCTTTAATGTATAACCGAGCCAACCTTTCCACAGTGTAATCAGTCCGAACAGGTAAGAAATGAGCTGACTTGGTCAGTCTATCCACAACCACCCAAATGGAATCGTATCCGGGTTGGGTCCTTGGCAATCCAACCACAAAATCCATGGAGATACTATCCCATTTTGTAACGACCCCGTATGCATCCGGTTCATTAACATTATATTATGGTCTTAGCGCAGCAATTACTTAACGTAATTAAGTAAACACGAAAGCAATACAATGAATAAGATGTCATACTGTATCATACATCACAAATAAGACATTATGTAAGGAATTTTGATAACATCCCGGTACCCAGGTTCTGTTCCCAAAAGGTACAACATGCAAAACAAACCCATACCGGGCTACAAAACACAATAAAAATTGAATCAACAGACTCGTAAAAGACCGCATTCCAAAATCCGCATCCACGAAACTGGCCTCGGCTTCTTGTCCAGGATCCTCAATTACAAGCCAACCCCTGCCCGACATGTCAATTGAGATCCACTGAACAACCCCTACTCGGGTCTTTTACCCCGGACCTCGTCCTCTACTCTTTGGCTATCACCTGCAATAAATATAATCCCCAACCGGGGTGAGATACAATCTCAGTAAACTCAGGGTTCTTGGAGTCTCACCTCCCCCTGGTTCACTTCCATAGTACATAGCATTTATATTGGCATTACAAATAACATAGCAAATCCGACCTTTAATAAAACAACACATACACATAACCACACCAACGTGCCATTCCACCACGAATATGCAATTTAGCCAACCAGTGCAGATATCATACACAATTGCATATAAGATATTGTGCACTCTTGTATATCTTCCAGTGTACTCCGCGTACACATCATGGATCTCAGCCTGAGGTCCTAGACCACAGACTCCACGTGATAATTCCACCAAGGTGCCCTTCCAGCACAGACATGCACAAATGTATATCCAGATATACAAATTAGCCAACCAGTGTACTCTGCGTACACAAATGTGGATCCGGTTATACAAATTAGATAACCAGTGCACATTTCCATTACATGTATGTTTTCAATCAAAAAGTAGTAACACACAATGTAAATACACACACCATGATATCCAAAAACCATCACTCCCTAGAAGTATGGTGAAACACAATCAAGGGAAAAAATCCCAAGAATAGAGAGCTTACCTTCTCTAATTTCAGCACCAGCTACCTCAGCCTCGTGTTTCCGACCACCGATATCTTCTTTTCCAGATCTCAAGCATAAACTACCAACAAGTGACTTGTAAACCCCTATAGAGGTCTATCCGAGCATAACAAAATACTCAAAAACCCAGAAAAGTTAACTTTCAAGGTTTAACCTTCATCACAACAACCTCCTAAGCATACTTTTCCAAAGAAACATCACCCAAAACCAACCCTAACTTATATGGGTCATTTTTTCCCCTCTTATAACCAAACTCAAAAGATACAGTGAAACTTACTTATCTTACCTTAAACAGCGCAAGGAAAGCTAGATAACAGCTTCTCCAAGCTTGGATATTCCTAACGTGCCTTTTAACTCTTAAAGATTGAAACTTTGCACTTTCCTTGAAGAAATGCTCTCCTCACCTGATGCTTTTTATAACTAACAAAGGTTGGAAACTAGTTTGTATGGTGATTCTCTTCATTCCTTACGTTGGATGTGAAGATGTTTAGGTTAAGGAATGGTTATCTAGGAAGCTTTTCTCACTTTAACAATGGAGGAAATATGGAATAAGAGAGAAAGTGTTTCAGCAAAGGCAGGGGAAATTTGGATTACTAAAATATCTCACTCGTGCATATCTTAAATAGCCTGAAAGTTAACACGCGTCATAAAATAATATGAGAGTCTTCCTGCATCAAAACAACCAGCAGGGAGTCGACACGTGTCACTTGTGTAAAGGGAATATGTAAGGTCAACACAAAGGCTAAGTCCGGGCTAAACAGCAAGTACTGACTCTTTTAATCGCTTACTAGTACTTATGTAATCGATTGCATAAGAACTCGTCCTTGGTACTATAATACATCCAATGTTCCTTCCTCCTCCGACCTCATCGACCTAATCCAACCTATTCCGACCTCATCTGACCTAATTCGAGTTCCTACCTTGGTACCTCACAAGTCCAAGGTTCCTCCTAACCACTTCCGGGATCACTAACCCGGTAACTCTATCAAAAAGGGGTTGCGAGCTCTTCCAGTTTTCCTACCCGATAGCTCTTACAAGTCAACAAAATACGAGCTCCTTCGAGCTTAACCGAGATCACATGAGCTCATCCGAGATCACAACTCGGTAACACATCCGAGATCACAACTCGGTCCCAGATTTGAAAAAAGTGTTATCTACACCCCTTCCTAAACCGAGTTCCAATATACACCCCCTTTTGTGACAACCCAGTTATACAAACCCAGATTTATCATAGGGTCATTATACATTTCCACTCTGGAATTTGCAAAGGTTGTAGTAGGCCTAATGGTCTTTGATGCTCAATCTTCACCTTCTGACATACCAAACATCTTGTAACATGCTCGGCTATATCTCTCTTCATCCCGGGCCACCAAAAACTTTTCTTCAAATCTTGATACATCTTAGTGGAACCCGGATAAATGCTAAATCGGCCCTTATGAACCTAAGACAGCACCGCATCCACTAACTCACCCTTAGGCACAACAATCCTACCTCGGTGTAACACCAAACCCAAGTTGTCTGGGTTTTCCCAAGACACGTCCTTCTACCCGGAGAAGGACTTCACATCCTCATCCCGATTTTGGGCATACCGAATTCTCATGATCAACCCGTTGTCCACCTTGGTCTCTCTCAACTCAAGACCTTGGTCACCCTCAAGTATAGTCAAGTGCATATCCCAGAAATCCTCTATCAACTTGCATTCCTCAATCAACATGCAAGCTATGCTCATGTGCTTCCTGCTTAGAGCATCTGCCACCATGTTGGCCTTACCGGGATGGTACCTCAACTCAAAATCATAATCCTTGATGAACTCCATCCATCTCCTTTGTCTCATATTTAACGCCTTCTGATCAAATAGATATTTGAGACTTTTGTGGTCGTTAAACACCACAAACTTGGCACCATATAAATAGTGCCTCCAAATCATTAGAGCGAAGACTATGGCTGCCAACTCTAAATCATGCGTAGGATAATTCTCTTCATTAGGCTTCAATTGTCGATAAGCATAAGAAACTACTCTCATTTCTTGCATGAACACACATCCAAGTCCCTGCTTGGAAGCATCACAATAAACTTCAAAATTTCCCTCAAGGTCGGGAAGAGTCAGCATCGGAGCTGTGGTCAATCTCTCTTTCAACTTCAGAAAACACTCCTCGCATTTATGAGTCCATGCGAACGGAGTACCCTTCCTGGTAAGCCGGGTGAAGGGCAACACTGTAACGACCCTGTATGCATTTGGTTCATTAACATTAAATTATGATCTTAAGCGCAGCAATACTTAACGTACATTAAGTAAACACGGAGCATAAAACAAATAAGACGTCATCATACGTTAGATAATACAAACTAACATTATGTATGGAATATGATATACATCCCGGCACCCGGGTTTTGTTCCAAAAGGTACATAATACAAACACACCCATACCGGGTTACAAAATATACAATAAACTTGAGTCAACAGACTCGCAAAAGGACCGCCTTAAAAATCCACTTCCTTGAATCCGGCCTCATCTCCTTGTCCGGGATCCTCAATTATTAGCCAATTCGGCCTCGGCCTACCCGACCTATCAATTGAGATCCACTATACAACCCCTACTCGGGTCTCTTACCTCGGACCTCATCCTCCACTCTTTGGCTATCACCTGCAATATAAATATAATCCCCAACTGGGGTGAGATAAAATCTCAGTAAACTCAGGATTCTTGGAGACTCACCTCCCCTTGGTTCACTTTCACAACACATAGCATTTATATAGGCATTACAATAACATAGCCAACCCGGCTTTTTAATAAAACAACCGTATAGCCATCTCGGCCTTTATACATCACATGTACATAATCACACCAACGTGCCATTCCAGCACAAATATACAAGTTCACCAGTGGACATCTCATGCACAAATGTATATCAACCGTGCACATCTCATGCACATATGCTCATCCCGGATTAGTCTTTCGTGCATATCTCATGCACCCGTGCACATCTCAAGCACTCGGACGTATATGAATTACTGAGAAGCTCATCCCGGATGAGTCTTACACTCTCATATATGGTCCGCTTCCCTGGCCAGAGGACTTCCTCAATCATAATACAAATATAACAGTACACATCATTTACATGTATGTTTCAATCAACAAGCAGTAATACACCATTTAAATACACGCACTGCATCATATAATAACCATAACTCCCCAGGAGTACGGTGGAACACAATCAAGGGACACAAACTCCCCAAGAACAGAGAGCTTACCTTTTCTTGTTCCAGCACTGATCCTCTCAGCCGTGTGTTCACCACCACTGATATCTTCTTTATCTAGCCCTACACTAGGCAAGAAAGATATCAATAACAGTTCTCAATTGTCTCATGGAAAAAACCCAGTTCTTTTCCCAGATCTCGAATAAATAACACCAACAAGTGACTTGTAACCCCACAAAGATCTATCTGGGCATAACAAAATACCCAAAACCCAGAAAAGCTAGCTTTCAAGGTTGAACCTTCATCACAACAACCTTCTAAGCATATTTTTCCAAAGAAACACCACCCAAGACCACCCTAACTCATATGGGTCATTTTTCCTCTAAAACCCCAAACTCAAAAGATACGGCGAAAATAACATATCTTACCTTAAAAACAACAAGGAAGACTAGAGAACAACTTTTCCAAGCTTAGATGTCCTTAACGTGCCTTCTATCTCTTAAAGGTTGAAACTTTAACTTCCTTTGGAGAATTGATCTCCTCACCTGACATTTTTCACCATAAACAGAGGTTGGAAACTAGTTTATATGGTACTACTCTTCAATCTTTACGTTGGATGTAAAGGTTTTTAGGTAAAGGAAAGGTTATCTAGGAAGATTTTCTCACTTTAACAATGGAGGAAATAAGATATGAGAGAGAAAGTGTTTTTAGCAGAGGCGGTGGGGATAAGATTACTACAAAATATCTCACTCAAGCATACCTTATATAGTCTAAAAGTTGACACGTGTCATATAGTAATATGAGAACATTCCCGCGTCAAAATACAAGCAAAGAGTTAACGCGTGTCACTTGTATAAAGTGAATATGTAGAGATATTTGACTGCCGGGTTGGGTCTACTGTTTGGCAAGTCAATAAGTTATATCTCATGCATGTTACGTGTGACTACCTGGGTTCTCTAAACCCTACTGAGGTTGCCGGGTTCCCATCATATAACGAACGCTGCCGGGTTGTATTTTAAATATAAATATTGAGGGCAACCTTACTACCATATCTCGGGTTCCTATGCACTTATTCCAACCACTAGGCTAAGTCCGGGTTAAACAGCAAGTACTGTTTTAATCACTTACAAACACTTATGTAATCGATTGCATAAGAACCCGTCCTTGGTACTATAGTACGTCCAACGTCCCTCCTCCTTCGACCTTATCCGAGTTCCCACCTCGATACATCACAAGTCCAAGATTTCTCCCCAACCACTCCCGGGATCACTAGCCCGGTAATACTATAAAAGAGGTTACGAGCTCTTTCGGTCTCTCTACCCGGTAGCTCTTACAAGCCAACCACACACGAGCTCCTTTGAGCTCACCCGAGCTCAACCGAGATAACTACCCAATTGCTCATCCGAGATCACCCGAGCTTATCTGAGATCACAACTCAGACCTCAAAGAGAAGGAAGACACGAGCTCTACCGAGATCACTACTCGGTCTCTCAAGGAGAAGGAATATAGAGCTCAGCCGAGTTCTCTACCCAGTCGCTTTTTCCCTCCTTGTCCGGGTTCCTTTTTATACATCAGGGTTTTTTTAATCAAAAGTGCTATGTATATGTATATACCACTTACGTGGCAATAACCCGGTCATGCACCAACCCGGTCTTCCTATAATACTACCATACCACACAACCCCCGATTTGAAAAGGTGCTATCTACACCCCCTTTTATCCGAGTTCCAAAATACAACCCCTTATGCGACAACCCGGTCATACAAACCCGGATTATCACAGGGTCATTATAAACACCATCTGTGAAAACCCTTGTATGAACCTCTGGTAGTACCCGACCGATCCAAGGAAACTTCGGACCTCAGACACATTCCTGGGTCTTTCCCAATCCATTACAACCTCTATTTTACCGAGATCAACTGCTATCCCAGCTGCCGAGATCACATGACCAAGAAACTTCACCTCGGTCAGCTGTTGCGCGATTACGGCAAGTGCACCGATCGTTTACAAGTAATAAAG
>QARZ01040037.1:0-11670 GCA_013407115.1 Glycine latifolia | reverse complement strand
ATGTGCCCACATAGGTGGATGTAGCTTCCTCAGGCTAATGATAGGGAGTCCTGATGTGAGATGTGCCCACATAGGTGGATGTAGCTTCCTCAGGCTAATGATAGGGAGTCCTGATGTGAAATGTGCCCACATAGATGGATGTAGCTTCCTCAGGCTAATGATAGGGAGTCCTGATGTGAGATGTGCCCACATAGGTGGATGTAGCTTCCTCAGGCTAATGATACGGAGTCCTGATGTGAGATGTGCCCATATAGATGGATGTAGCTTCCTCAGGAATTGGTAAAGGATATATATATATATAGGCCATGTACATGTGATTGTGTTTTAATGTGTTGTGAACTGTTGAGGGCCGTGATGGCTAAATAATGATGATGTATGTTATGAAAAGGGTGATGATGAACCCTTGAGACATATGTATATGTGTTGTTATGGCTTGAGAGTTGTGATGGCTAGTTGTAATGCCAATTTTGATATTATATGCATGGAAGTGAACCAGGGGGAGGAAAGAACTCCAAGGACCCTGAGTTTACTGAGATTGTTATCTCACTCCTGTTGGGGGTTATGTTTTGCAGGTGACACTCAGGGAGCAGCTGAGAGATCTCAGGGCAAGAGACCCGAGCAGGGATAGGTTCTGTGAGAACCTTAGGCATAGTGTTGAAGAGCATGTTGGCTCTACTTTTGTTTTTATGCCTATTATTTTTGCACCCTGAGAGGGAATTGTATAGTTTTGTTATATATACACACTGTATATTATGAGAATTCACCATATATGATGTACAGTGGGTGTTGTTAATGACGGTTGATGACGTCATTTTAGTTATCGCTTCCGATTTGATTATCTGCGATAATTGCTACGCTCAATGACCATAAATCAATGTTAATGAACCGGATATATATACGGGGCGTTACAATATAATCGATTACTGATGGTTAAAATAGTTTTCTATAAATAGATGTTGATTGTTTTAACAAATAACAAAGAAATATAAAAAAAATCATAACCTTTCTGAATAGAGAAAAGATACTTTGGGTTATTCTGTGTTAGACCCTCAAATCCTTAAGCTTAAAGATTTCTTGAGAGGATTTCTTTTTGGGAAACATTCTAAAGAAGAACTTGGAGAGAATGTTCTGAGATTTTTCTTTCAATTTTGATTCAAGTATGTAATTATTTCCATTCATAAGTAGTGGATCATCAGGTTGTTTCTCTCCATACTACTTTGGTTTAATTCTTTTTAGAATTTGTGGTTTGTGTAACTAAAGCAATAATTTGTCTTAAAGCTTGTCTAGAATAGGTGTTTCTAAAGGGAAGAATAGAGAAGAGAGTTCTCTATGTCTTGATCACAGAGAGTCTAAGGGAATTAGATTTCTTGTTCTTGATCTAGGTTTGATTAAGAGTGATTGTATATGCTTGTAAGAAACAATTTGCTATTAGTGGAATTTCTAACTAGTTGGTTAGGAGAACTAGATGTAGCTTCTCTAGGTTGAGAAGTGAACCAGTATAAATCTTGGTGTTGACTACTTATTCTTTATCTTTTCTTGTGGTTATTAATTGTCATTCGTTGGAGTAACTTTTCATAATCAATTGTAATATTTTGTTGTCATTGCATTCTTTAAAGAAAGGAGTTTGATTGATTGAAAAGTTTTCAGATTTTGTTTTGTGATACAACCCTTTTTAACTCTAATTGTTTAAGAAATTTTTAATTGACCAAGAACAACCAATTCACCCCCCTCCCCCCCACTTGGTTCTTGTGTGTTGTTCATACTATTTTCAGAAGTCAGGTAACGCCAAGACTGGCCCTGTAGTCAATTTTTCCTGCAGCAATTCAGAAGATGTTTGTTCTGAGTCTCCCTATTTAAACCCATCTTTCTTAGTCAAGTTGGTTAGAGGCTGAACTATGTTCCCATTGTCCTTGACGAATTTGCGGTAGTAGCCTGTCAAACCTAAGAAGTTATGCACCCCTTTCACATTTTTGGGAACCGACCACTCAATCACACTTTTAATTTTGTTGGGATCCATGGCCACACCATTTTTGGAAAGGATATGACCTAAGTATTCTATGATTGTTTGACCAAAGTAGCGTTTATTCAGATTTGCCACAACAACTCCTTATTCAAAACTCCAAAAACAATAGTTAAATGCATAATGTGGGACATCCAATCAGGGCTATAAATCAATATATCGTCAAAGAAAACTAATACTAACTTTCTCAACATGTCTCTGAAAACTTCATTCATCAATGATTGAAATGCAGAGGGTGTGTTCATTAACCCAAAAGGCATTACTAAATATTCGTAATGTCCTTCATAGGTCCTAAATGCAATTTTATGTATATTCTCCTTCCTAACACGAACTTGACGGTACCCAAATTTCAAGTCCAATTTATAGAAATAATGTGCCCATGAAATTCATCTAACAATTCATCAATGACAAGAATAGAAACTTATCTGGTACTGTCACCTTGTTCAACGCATAATAATCCACTTATAATCGCCATGTCTCATCTTTCTTTTTCACCAAAATGATTGGGCTGGAAAAGGCACTTTGACTGGGAGAAATCATGCTATTGTCAAACAATTGCCGGACTTATTTTTTCAATTTCATTCTTATGATGGTGGGCATACCTATATGGCCTCACATTCATTGGCCTCTAGCACTCCATCAATGTATTGGCATGCTCTTTACCACGTTGGGGCGGTAATCCCTATGGTTCCATAAAAATTTCAGAATACCCATCCAAGAAGCTGGTGATTTCTAAAGGAGGTTAGTCAGACAACACTTCACGTTCAGACTCTACTAGCTTGGAATGACCGATCAGTAACTCTGTTCAAAGCAACAACCCCTCGACCATGTGGTAAGGCTTACCAAACAGACTTTGAAAAGCAACTTGTTTTGCCACTCCTCTGATCTCACCTTGTAGTTCCACCCACTTGTCTCAACTTGAAATCACATGCTTTGTTTTCCCCAATCGACCCACATGCGACCAAGAGACACTAGCCATAATATCTTAATACAACATCTATCCCTCTAAATCGAAGAAGAGTGTATCTATTGGAAGGGTGATTTCTCCCAATTGCAGCTCAACCCCTTTGAAGGTTCCTTCAGTTGTGGCTTTGTACCCATCTCCCAATTTAATTCTCATTGGACGAGTCTCCTCTACCAGCAAGCCCAAAGCTGTCACTAACTTTCTAGAAATGAAATTGTGGGTGGCTCTACTATCAACTAGAATCAGAATTAGAACCCCTATTATGGTCCCTCGATTCTCCTTCAAGCTTCCCAAATGCATCACACTACACTCACCGTCTGGCTCTGTGTCTACTTCCCCTTCTGTGGTTATTGCTTGAGCTTCCCCATCTTCCATGTCATCATCGTCAATGAGCATCACCCTTAATTGACGATCTAGACATTGGTGCCTTGAATGAAAATTTCCTCCACACTTGTAACAGTCCTTTTTGTTGACATTCAAGGAACTCATGGTAAGGCAAAGAACGCACACCTCTATCTCTGGGTTAGTTATGATCTCTATCATGAAATGGTCCTTTTGGAGGGCTAGGTGCAGGCCCATTAGTGCCACCATTGTGAATTTCCTTGTTGCCACGAAACATTCCACAATCTGACCCTTGTTGTCGGCCCAAATTTGTGCAAGGTGAAAAAGAATTTGGGTTCACCCGATTAGACCAACCCAACCTGGTTCCTTTCTGAAATCCAACGCTCCATCGTCCTGGTGATATACTATCCCCTTCCGACAGCTCATGCTCTACTGCTCGTGACAAATTGAGCAACCAAGAACGCGATAAAGTTCCCATCGTTTGCATACGACAAACCCAACCTCTAATTCCTTCCTTCAATCCATGACTGAAATATCCAAAATACTGATCATTAGGGAGACGAGGTACCTGAGCAATCAAACATTCAAATTCTTGGATATACTCATCTACTTCCCTTGTCTGTTGGAGTGCGAGGAGCTGTTCATAGACATCCCCTTCGCTAATACCTCCATACTGCTCTAGCAATTCTATCTTGAGTTTCTCCCACGTGAGTTCTGTCTCTTCGTCCAGTAACGACTTGAAAAAATACATCGTCGAGCCTTCCATACACAATTGGGCTAGACTCACACGAATCTCTGGATGTGTCTCCTGGATCTGAAAGTAGATCTCGGCTCGTGAAATCCTACTTTCTTCACCGCTTGGTGGAATTCATCAACAATCACATTCGCATATGTCTTCATGACTGATTTTTCACCTTCATTCAATGACAAATGCTCCTCGAACAAGGTGAGGAGTTTCACCTGATTCACTTCAGCCTTCAATTGCTGACCAAAACACTACGAAGACTCACAACTTCACTCTCAAGCGCTGCTACCTTTGCTTCCATCTTCTTCGGTGGCATCCCCACGTCATCAACAACATTGGTGTACTGAGAAATGGGTTTCATGGTTTCAATGTTAATATTCAACATGTCAGACCAATTTGTTAGGAACCTCAAGTAGAAACTGAAGCTTAACAGAAACAACAGAAAATAATATTGGAGGAATGTGTCGTATTATGGAATGTGAAACGAGAAATGTAGAGGAATTATAGTTCCTTCTACCCAGAGCATAGCTCTAACAGAGGAACAAATGTTGTCTCTCCATATTGACTAACCACCATCTTATTCCCCCTTTCTCTAACAGAATTCCCTTATATCCACCACTACTCACGCTCACCTTGCCAACTCAACAAACTAATTCCTATTCCCTTTCTTATTCCTTCTAGAATATACTCTCCAAATAGTGGGCCTAGCTATTGGGTTGGATCCCATTCCCGGGATCCTAACACAAATGGCATCTGGTCAACTCTTATGGACTATGCCTCATATGTAGTATCAGTAAAAGCTTAGTTTCTTAAGCCTAATTTTGGTTCCTCACTCAGTTTGATGACATCATCTTAGCCCAAGAGAACACTTATTCTTAATTTCCAAACTATTAATGTGAATGTTGTCCTTGCATCCAACTTTGGTTCAGTGGATTATGTTCTCTCCTGCTGGTCCTTGCAAAAATGGGATCGTGCGTGCACTATTTTCAACCTTAGGGACAAGGTTGCATACGATAGGGGTGATATTGTTATGGCCAAGCCCACTAGTGTTGATCCCAACATTACTCTTCCTTAAAGAACAAATTGCAACTTCTTAGAATTAGACCCAGAAGGATCATTTTGGTAGCTAAGAAATGAAACAATTATGTTTTTTACAAATAGATCTTTTGTTTGTTGGAATAAATATCTCAAGTAGATTCTAGAATATTATAGCAATTGTAGGTGCTCTACTTATATATCCTTGTAATTCCATTAATGGGTAATGAGAATTAAATTTAATTTACTCTCTCTATTGTTCTTTCTTTTGAGGTCCTTTCTCCTCAAAATCAAAGGTTTATCACACATAAAAAATGTAGAGGGGAGAGAAATTAACTATTGTAAATAGAAGAATGTTGGAAGAAGAGAATCTTGGTGCACAACATGACGAGCCTCCTGTTGCAAAGTTGGCACCATGTTTGTAATTGGTTCCAATCGAGTTCAAATAAGCACTAAGGTATGGTAGCTTCAATTCTTCATCTGCATATATAATATGGAGATATAAACGTACATAAATAGTCTAAAAGCAAGTTATCCATTTAGGCTAAACGATCAAATATAAGGCCTTTTTTTCTTTATTAACATTTGGGGTCGATTTTAAATAATTATCAAAAAGGAGATAAGTAGTAATATCTGTTACGACTTCTGAGTTGAGAGTCGTAACTGATGTTACGACTTGTATTTTTTTAATTGAAGCTGTAAAATAGTTTCCGACTTCAATATATATTTTTAAAAAATTACGACTTTAAAGTCTTACATTTTTAAAAAAAATTGAAGTAGTAAACTATTTTAAAACTTCAGTTTATATTTTTTTACAACTTGAAAGTCGTAAGTTAGTTTTTCTTTTTTATTTTATGACTTCAAAGTCGTAATTTTTTTTTACTTACAAATTCTAAGTTGTAAGAAGATTTTTTCCTTCGATTTAAAGTTTTTTTTTCAATTTTTTTAAAAATTCACAACTATTTGAGCCTTGCACAACCAAGGCCGAAATGAATACAAACATATAAAACTCAAAAATAGACATTTAAGTCCAAACATCAACATCCTAGATATCATGTTTTGGTTTTGTAAGAGAATATTTCTTTTTAAGAAGTAGCCTTAACATGTATATGCAATGAGAAACTTATTTAGCCATTGGGCCAGTGGATTCTAGGGTGAAGTACTAATTTCCCACCTTCACCGATGAGGCACCAAAAATCATTGTAGGATACAATATTAAAAAAATGGATAAATCATATTTGTTGGCTATTACTGACTTACCGATTGGTATATATATTTCCATTCATGAAACTAACTTTTGTATAATTTGCTATAGTTTCAATTTTAAAATTCGTTACTATTAATTAATGAATTTGTGGTTACTTCTAATATATGATATACGATTTGAGATACGTTACTTGTTAATATTTAAGTTATCTTTTACCTATTTGTACTGCACAAAATAGCAAAAATACATGTGGCCATTATTGTGGGGTCATTGTACATGTTTCTGCCCTCCAGTTAGCCTTGCTACAAGAGTGCGAACGTCAACCCTCAGCAGTCAGGTCATCCGTGCAAACAAATTATCTATTACACTTATTTATTCAAATAAGTGCAACCATTTTATCTCCTCATCATGCTCCTTGTTGACCGCCATCTCCGTCGAAAGCCTGAGATCAGACTCCTTCATCCTCACCTCCAAGTTAGCTACCTTCTTGGCAAGCTCATCCCTTTTGGCAGCTATCCTGTCAACCTTGGCAGCCAATTCCTTTTTCTCCCTCAACAAAGTCTTGCCTCAGGTGACCAACTTATCACCATCCGCCCGAGTGCACAACAGCTTGGCCAAAGCACCACTAGCTTTGGCAGATAGTTGGTGGTGAGACTTGACCACCTCAGCAAGTGCCACAATGGCACCGTTCAGATTAGTATGCTCTACCCACTAGACATTGTGAATAGTATACTTCAGCTTGGCCATCTCTCTCTCCAGGGAAGCCGTCCTGCTTACAGCCTCTAGGAGGAGTTGCTCATTTTCTTCCAAGATTGTCAAACTCCTTTGGAGAAATATCCTTGTAGAGTCCATAAACCGTTGAATGCCAGCCAACTTTCTCAATTTTTTATCAAATGGGGTCAGAGTTCTTTGTTCAAGCACAAGCCCTGCACTCCACAGGAATGAAAATAATATGAGTAGCACACAACCGAGAGGGGGGTGAATTGGTTCTTCTTGCCCCTTTAAAAAATTGCTTTAAAAAATCCAAGTTTAATGGATCGTATCACAAATCAAACTTAGGATGCCTTTGATCAATCAACCTCTAACCTTTATGAAATGTAGTTACAATAAGATTGCTTCTGTTGATTATGAAATAGTTGCACCAATGAATGACAATCAATAACCCAAAGAAAAGATTAGAGAAGAAGAAAACAACACAGAATTTATACTGGTTCACTTCTTAATTCAAAAGAAGCTGTATCCAATTTCCTAACCAACAAGCTAGGATCTTACTATATGCAATATGTTCTTACAAGTTTTACAATCACTCTTAATTAATCCCAGACTAAGAACAACACATCTAACAGCTATAGACCCTTTGTGATCAAGACTTAGAGAAAAAAAACCCTTCTTTAATCTCCCTCTAGAAAACCTATTGTAGAAAAACTCTAAGTTATTACACAAGTTACAAACACAAAATTTCTTAAAGAAATACAACAATGTAACAAGGAGAGATACAACCTGGGATCCAATGCAAATTTATGCAAATGATTAAAGAATCTTGAACCACAGGTTGAATAGAAATTTAAAACAATCTCTCCAAAACTTTCTCTTTAGCAAGTGCCCAAAAGAAAATCCTCACAAATATTTCTAGATGTTTGTTGAAACAGAGGATTTGTGGGTCATACACTAAAATGCAATTAGTAACTTTCATCTCACAAGAATGGGTTTTCAAAATTCGTTTTTCCAAGTGCAAACAAGCAACAACTATTTATAGAAAAATAATTATAACTGTCAGTAATGAATTAAATCACTTATGTAATAGATTAATTCAACTTGGTAATTGATTACAAGTCCTAAGTAATCAATTAAAGTGTTCTTCAGGCTTTCTAGAAAATTGATGAGCAATGTAATCGATTAAACCAATGAATTTTTTTTTCCAAGACTTGAAACATGGAACACTTAGCTTTTTATGAAGTTATGAAAAACTTGAGTTTCAGAAAAGCTTTCTAAGAAACTTTGCTTTGCAAAAGCATTAATGTTTTTCATGATACAATAATGAAAGAGATTTATGTAATGGATCATAGGAGGCATCAACTTAGACAAACTCATACACAAATTACAAATGTTATTAAATTGAATTGGCATGTAAAAAGCCTAAACATTATTATCTAAGATCATCAGCTTCATGGATCCTCTCTTTCTCCCCCTGAGTCTAATAAGGGAGTCGATCTCCCTTGAGGCATGCATAAACACAAGGGAGGTAATAGAGCAAGACAAAGAAGAAGGCAAAACAGATGTTGGCATCGTATGAGCTGGCAGCATAGTAGAAGTAGCAAAAGGAGGAGGTGAAGGAATAGGAATGGCGGTAGGGATTGGAGCCTGAGTGGTAGTAGCAGTCACCACCATTGGAGCAAGAGCCAAAATAGTGGGTGGCGAAACAATTAGAGTGGAAGTGGCAGCAGCAGTCGCCACCACTGTAATCGAAGTCCGAGAAATAGGCATACGGGGAAGAAGCCTAGTGGCCTCCCTCATTGCACGAAGGCTATGAGGGGCTCTAGACTTCATACGGCCTAATGTCCCAACATTGTCGTCCCGCTTCCTCTTAGCCAAAAGGGAGGAATGGGCATCAAGGGAAGCAGTAGCAGCAACAACAACAGGGCCAACCCCGACAGTGGGTCGATCCTCTTCTCCAACTGGAGGATGGACAGGGCCAGGTGGTACGACACCACCATCAACACCCACATTCTTCACTAACGGCCTCCATGGAAAATTCCCCATTATACCTACAAATCACACAGAGAAATCATAAGTGTCAAGCCAGGTCAAAGTACACGCACACAAGAAGATAAAGAAGACAAAGAAGGAATAAGGCAGAAGGACTTACTGTCTAAAGCAGAGAAAGAATAATTTGCTAATGGCAATGACAAGATGGCTCGCGCATCCAAAGAAGCTAGCAATTGCTCCAGGATCACTTTGTCCACCCTCTCCACCAGGGTCAACAAGTCTCCGTCAAATGACTTGAACCTGGTGGGATCATATTGCTAGTAGAATGCAAAGCGAGGCTCCCATCCTAGTTGAACATCAATGACAGCCCCTCTGCCACAACACCAATGTCATGGATCTTGAAGAAACAGTCCTTGAAGCGATGGAAGACATTAGGGTCAACTTCAAATAGTTTCTTCGACACACTATTCAAAGAGACCCAACCTATCTTCTCTGCCAACTTTGTCTGAAAGAGAAACAAAAAGACTGGCACACTTGGCCGGATATTGAAGAGCGAACATAAAATCTAGAACGCGCTCACCACTGCCCAACTATTGGGGTGAAACTGGGAGGGTGCCACATTCAAGAAGTCCAAGAGAGCACACTGAAAAGGGGAGAAAGGAAGAACTGGACCCAATACCTCGAAGAGGCATTAGTACATGAAAAAGAAGGGCGGAGCAACTTGTGCCGCCCTCAAGAAGGGAAAGCCATCACCCCTACAAGCTTCAACAACGATCTTGCTAGAGTGTTCAGGAGCCGTCAACCGTAGTTGATGGCATATGGCATTGACATACTCCAATGATGTGAGACAAGACTTGTACTTGAGAACATCCTCTCTCACCCACTCATAGCTAGGCACAACTGGGGTGGACAACAGCAACCCAACACTGTGACTACACAGTATACGAGGAGAGACTCTGGAATTTCCAATGCCACTCTTCCTCCCATTTCTAGGAGAAGAAGGGGAAAGAATAGCTAGGGGCACAGGTTCCCCAATCAGAGGGGCGACCAAAAGCCTCGCCCTCTGGCGAAGGCGAGAGGTACCCTCGTCGGTTTGATGCAAGTTAGCCTTCCTCCTTGAAGAGGAAGACTCAATGTCAGAAGCTTCAAGGTGACTGTCCTCATCCGAGGAGTCACCCACAGAGATAACTTCAGCATAAAGGGTTGCTCCATCGAGCCCCTTGAATCGCTACCTCCCAAACCCAGAGCGGATTCAAAAAGGTCCAACCTAGACACTTCACTTGCCTGGCATATCAAACCTCATCTACAGAACATAGCATATCCTCATTGGATAATTAAACAATAATAGCCCAGACTGCACATATCCAAGCTAAGAGGCTTGACAAAGTTCCAGCACTTATATTTGTCAAAGTGGTTATCATCAACATCGGACAACACTTGTCCACCCTCAGGGGATTCTTAAGCTAACCGCTTTCTCACTTGTCAAGAATATCAACCTTGACACTAGACAGTCTTCATCAGCGCTTACTCAACCTCTTTCGCTTGCAAGTTGGCCTAGAGGCTGGGAGGCTTATGTATCGCTTCATAGAAAAAATACATGTGGTCATTGCTGTGGAATCACTGTACACCTGTCAACCCTGCTATAGGAGCGCGAACGGCAACCCTCAACAGTCAAGTCATCCTAGCAAACAGATTATTGGTTACATTTATTTATTCAAATAAGTGTATCCATTTTATCTCCTAACAGATTATTTGTTACACCTGTCTGGTTGATTAGACACACACAAAACAACCTTATTTTTCATTCTATTTCAGGTTTTTTCATATTTTTTTCTATCTGTACGGTTTCATTCTTTTTCTTTTTTTCACCATAAAAAACAATGTAAATTGTCTTATGACATAAGCACTTAAATAAATATTTAAGAGAACGTATAAAAATAAGTTATAATATGTTTAAAAGTTATTTTTAACTTATTTCAACACTTCCCAAGATCCGGATCGAGACACTTGTTTTGATCCAAATCGTTCTGCTATCGTTCGGATCTATTTTTTGGATAGTTTGAGTGTCTTTTGGTTTGGATCTTAATGGTTACAATATTGTGAGGCCTTTTTGATTTTTTTAATTTGATGAAATGATTGAGATTATTGTGGATTATGTTTTCTTGCATTAATTGTTTTAGCTATTTTCGATTATGATGTTCAGATGTTGTTTTACATTGATTTTGGAGATACATAAAAGTTGTTTGATGAAATGCTTCAACGAGATTAAACCTAGTAACATTATGTTTTCAACTTTGATTAACTTTGCTAGGATGTATGATCATGCAAAGGTTGAGAAATGAAAGCCTTGATGCGGAAACATTCTCGAGTCGTGTATATGGTTTATTTTAAGGGATGAGCTTCCTACACCATTATAACTTCTTATACACCATTTTGTAAATAGTGGATTTCCCAAAATCTCCCTGAGTATTTAGGCTATATTATAAGTTTATTTTATTTGTTTTATTCTTCTGGTTATTTTTCCCCTCCGCTGTCGCGTTCTTTGTGTCGATTTCCGTCTGCCACAGTTCACCGCAAGCTTGAGGTGGTTCGTGGCATTGATTGTGTAACGCCCCTCCTTAGTTATAAGGGTCATTACCAAGCATAATCAC
>QARZ01040036.1:17610-44740 GCA_013407115.1 Glycine latifolia | reverse complement strand
TATTGCAATCCCCGGCAACGGCGCCAAAAACTTGTTGTGAAATCGGCAAGTGTACCGTTCGTTTCAATCATTCAGTACGCGTGTGGTTAAGCGCCAAAAACTTGTAATTAGATTTTATTGCAGTAGTGAGAGACGATTGTGGTTAAGCGCAATTCCCTATGAGTCCTTCCTACTATGCTTTGATTGATTATTAATTTGAACTAATCCTAATTCCTCAGCTGATGTGTTCTCTTATGATTAGCTAAACCCTAATCCCTTAGTAATTTAACCCTTTGATAGAATTAAGAACCCTAATCCCTTAGTGATTCCTTCTTAAACCAAGCATTAAGCAAACACAACCTAGAAATCCCTGAGTGAAGTCCCACGTGATTCACGTGAGTTGGTCGAGTTGAATGGGCTGCTCTGGACTTCTGGCGCTGATCGCATGGGTGTTCACGCTGATCGCATGACTTGTTCAAACTAAATGCTTGAGTTGGATAGAATGGCGCGACTTGCGTGAATGATGGCGCTGATCGCGTGAGTCATTCGAACTGAACTTGTTTTTCAAAACACTTCCACGCTGATCGCGTGAGATCCCACGCTAATCGCGTGGTTCATTCGAAAGCTCTGGCTTGCTCTTTTTGGCTTCTTTTCCTCTCTTGTTTGGTTCCTAGATGATAAAATACTCAGAATTTAAATTAATATGCAATTAAATGATAATTCATCAATTCCTAATCTAATTTACTAATTTTTAAATAATTTATTAATTAATTAAACCTAAAAACTATTATATGCTAGAAGCATATCAGGAGGCCCTTAGTACGCAATGTAGGTGGAGACGTCGTGCCACCCCCTAT
Organism: Glycine latifolia; assembly: GCA_013407115.1. Lineage (NCBI taxonomy): Eukaryota > Viridiplantae > Streptophyta > Magnoliopsida > Fabales > Fabaceae > Glycine > Glycine latifolia. The sequence continues at coordinate 43,904 of QARZ01040036.1, read as the reverse complement.
TCCCCCTCCAGCTGAAGAAGAGGGTCGACCAACTGTCCGGGTTGGCCCTTCTCAGGTAGCCGTTGCGCTCTTCGGCCCTTCCCCTGTCGAGTTGGCAAAGAGAAAAAGGGATGAAGGGGTCGGGACATCTGGTCGCAAGAAGTCCAGGGCCATCCAAGCTCCTCGTGGCCTGCGTGCTTTGAGAGCGGCTGCAGGATTAATGCCAACCTTTCCTCCTCCTGTCCGGGCTTCTGCGCCTGCTACTACTGCTGCTAAAGCGCCTGCTACTACTGCCCCTGCTGCTATTCCCACTACTCCGTCATTGCGACTTCAGCTCCACCTGCTGTTGTTGCTTTCATGCCTCTTACGACGGCCAATCCAACTCCGCCTGCCTCCCGCCCTGTTACTCATTCTCCTTCTCTGCCTCCTCCAACTACAATGTTGCCACCTGCTGCTCACCCTGTCACCCCTTTGGAGTTTCTAAGTGCTCCAAGGGAGGTTGACTCCTTGTGGAGTATTGGGCATAGGCTTGACCAGGGACTGCCGACCCCTTTTGACAGGAATTTGATAAGGTCGGCCGGTCCTCAGCGCTCATTTGATGCAGCTGAACTTGTCCTGCAGAGAGGACTTGCCATTATAAAGGAACAAAGGCAAGTATATCAAGAAGCTATGGGCAAGGCAGCCTCTCTGGAGCAGGAGTATCACAAGCTGAAAGGTACTACTCGTGGTGCTTGGCGGTTAGAGTGCAACTGGTTTAACAGTGTCGTGGTGGCCTTTGTCGAAGCTATCTAGTGTAATCGTCAACTGTCCATTAGAACTGGCGAGACTTTGTCCAAGCTGCTACGAACTAGGCTTGATGGTGACGAGCTGGTAGCTCTTGGCCGAGCAACTACTGCAAAAGTTGATAAGGCTTTAACTGATAAAGAGGAGTTGGTGAAGAAGGTGGTCGAGTTGGAGGCCAAGCTAAAGGATGTCGAGGATGGACTCGCTGCCCAAAGGGAGCTTGCTGAGAAAGTGGCAAGTTTGAAGGAAAAGATGAAGGAGGCTAATATTGAGCTCAATGTTGAAATGTCAGTCAACAAGGAGCTTGATGAAGAGCTGAAGATGTACAAGCGGGAAGCAGTAGAACAGCATGAGAAGGGCTTCTTCAAGGCCGTGTGCCAAGCTGGTTTCTTTGTGAAATACCTTGACTTGGGTCAATTTGATCCTTTCAAGGATGTGAAGAATGGTGCCTTGGTTGATGAAGAGGAGCTCGGTTCTGCTGAGGAGTCTACTAGTGATGCAGTTGAAGTATAGGCTGCTTTTATGCTTCTTTTATTTTATTTCTTTTGTACTTTTGGCCGAGATGGCCATGTAAAGTTTCTAGTATATTAATGCAACGTATTTCTCCATCTTTAATCTCATTGCATGCTATACTTGCTCAATATTTGTCATCATACTACGCTATGGAAATGTGTTTAAGTGATTTGACACCTCAATATTACTCGTCAAGTATTTGAAATAATGCTGGGTTATCAAATAATTGAAGTAATGTCGGGTTCCTGTTTAAGCCAAAAATGACTGAGTCTTTAGCTTTGCATGTCGAGGTTTCAGTTACTGATATGTGCTAAGAGTGTATCTTAGGCTTAGAAAGGTCGAGGTTTGACCATGGACATCAGTGTTGAACGCTTACCAATGGCTGAATTTCTAATCCGGTTTATCAATATTCTGCAGAGAAAAAATACCAAGAGTGCCTCTTGGGTTTACAATGTCAAGGGTGGACCTTCTGTCAAGGTTGCCACCAAGTAAGAGTATCAAGAACTTTCTTGGGTTTGAATTGTGGAGGGCGGACCTCGAACAATTATTCCTGCAAAATAGATAAGTCTATGGTGTTGAGACTCCATAGAAGTTAGTACCAAAAATGTTTCTTGGGTTTCAGCATGCCAAGGGAGCCTTGGACTTTGATATATCAAAGACGTTTCCTTGATTTCTGTATGGCTCGTAATCCTGCACGAATAGAATTTGTGAGCACTAAAATCAACAGAATAAAGCTTTAAATACCTCATGTTTCCGTGATGGATAATGGGGTGAATACGAGGTTGACCACGGATGGTCCTCAAGCTTTGAAAATTGTAAGTTATCTTGGATTGTTGATAACTATGGTTGACCGTATCCGGGTTCCATAGTATGTAATAATACCAAGAGTTCTCTTGGGTTTGGGAGACCGAGGGCGGACCCCAGCCTTTGTGTGCCAAGTATGCTTCTTGGGCTTTATGTTCCTGAGAACTTTTATTCCTGCAAGGAAGAAATATGACAATGATAACGCATGTCGAGGGTAGACATAGTTGTACCTCATGTTTGTCAAAGATAATGCCAGTAGGGTTGTCCATGCTGGGTTTTGTCAAGATATACCAAGACATGATCTTGGGTTTGTGGTTCGAAGAACTAGTCTTGGGTCCAAGTGTCGTTGAGAGTGTACCAGTGGTGCATCCACCCTGGATTTTTGGGAGGTTGACCAAAGCGTTAGGCTTTATGAACCTTGACGGTTTACTGTAGTTTGGTTTTACGAACCTATAAATGGCCAAGAACGGATTCCATGATTGCCGAGAAGGATCCTGGGCTTAATAAGGTCAACCAAGCATGTGTTGGAATTACGAGCCTTCTACCAAGGATGGACCTTGGGTCTTCATGCCAAGACGGATCTTGGGCTTGATAAGGTCAACCAGTTAGATGGAATTACGAACCTTCTTCCGAGGGCGGACCCCCTGGTCTTCATGCCAAGATGGATCTTGGACTTGATAAGGTCAACCAGTTAGATGGAATTACGAACCTTCTACCGAGAGCGGACCCCTGGGTCTTGCATGCCAAGACGGATCTTGGGCTCAATAAGGTCAACCAGCTACGTGGAATTATGAACCTTCTTCCGAGGGCAGACCCCCGGGTCTTGTATGCCAAGATGGATCTTGGGCTTAAGAAGGTCAACCAACTACATGGAATTACGAACCTTCTTCCGAGGGTGGACCCCTGGGCCTTGTATGCCAAGACAGATCTTGGGCTTAATAAGGTCAACCAGCTATGTGGAATTACAAACCTTCTTCTGAGGGTGGACCCCCGGGTCTTGTATGCCAAGACGGATCTTGGGCTTAATAAGGTCAACCAGCTACGTGGAATTACGAACCTTCTTTCGAGGGCGGACCCCCGAGCCTTGTTAAAGGTCTACCTAGGAAAGCCCTAGGATTTATTGAACCTTTGAATGCTACCAGGATGCGTCCGTCTTGGATTTTAGGGTAGCTTGTCAAGGATGGACCTTGGCAAGTACCAAGACATGGTCTTGGGTTTTCGTCGAAGCTAGACCTGGGAGAATAATCAGGCGATAATGCCTGAACATAGTCAAAATCCTGAAATATTGAGATAAAATAAAAGATAAGAAGTATATGTTTTATTAATATGGCTGTTAATACAGATATTCCCTCTGTTTATTCTTCGGATGGGCCTCATTAAAACCTTTCAAGCCAAAAACCCAATGGGAAAAAAGGACTTGAATAGGAAAAAGAATACACCATCCGGCCTTGAGCTCCTTAGCTGAAGTAGAACTTCAGGTGGGTGGCATTCCATGTTCTTAGAATGTCTTTACCACTGAGTTCCTGTAATTTGTAGGTTCCATTGTCCAGGCTGGTGACAACTCTGAATGGGCCTTCCCAGTTTGGTCCAAGCTTGCCTGCATGGGGATCCTTTCTGGCTTCATCCCAGACACGCCAGACTAGGTCACCTGGCTGAAAAATTCAAGGTTGAACTTTGGAGTTGTATCTTCTTATCATGCGGAGCTTGGTCACTTCTTCTTTGATTCTGGCTATCTCTCAAAGTTCTTCACTGGTTTCCAGCTCAACCCTCATGTTGTCCTCATTGCACTGTTCCTAAAAAAGTACCCTTCTAGATGAAGGTTCCCTAGCTCGACAGGGATCATGGCGTCAGTACCATATGTCAGGCAAAAAGGAGTTTCCTTCGTAGTGCTTTGAGGTGTATAGTGATATGCCCAGAGTATGTTGCGTAGTTCCTCTCTCCAGCGACCTTTGAACTTGTCAAGTCTAGTGCGAAGGGCTCGGAGAATGACTCTGTTTACTACTTCTACCTGACCGTTGGTCTGTGGGTGTTCAACAGAGGTGACCAAATGTTTGATACCCAGTCGTGTGAGGAAGTCCTCATAGGTCTATGCCTTGAACTGCGTACCGTTGTCAGTAACGATAGCATAGGGTAAACCATATCTACATATGAGATGTTTCCAGGTAAAGGTTTCAACTTCACTGGTTGTGATCTCTTGTAGTGGCTTTGCCTCGATCCACTTGGTGAAGTAGTCAATGGCCATTAGCAAGAACTTGACCATCCCTGGAGCTTTGGGGAATGGCCCCAAGATGTCCATGCCCCACATAGTGAAGGGCCAAGGAGAGGAGATGGTGTGAAGGTTGTCAGGGGGAATCCGTGGGATGTCCGCAAACTCCTGACATTTTTTGCACCTCCGTGTGAATTGAAAGGCGTCCGTCCTGAGTGTTGGCCAGTAATACCCTGCTCGTACTACCTTGGTGGCTAAGGATCATTCTCCTGTATGGAGTCTGCAAATTCCTTCGTAAAGTTCCCTCAGGGCACAGTCTGCCTGTGAGTTGTCCAGGAACTTGAGTAGAGGCGCTGTCAGCCCTCTTTTGAATAACTCACCGTCAATGATGACGTAATAGTTGGCTTTCTGCTTGAGACGTCGAGCCTCGTTTTCATCTGATGGGAGTGTTCCCTTTACGAGAAAGTCTCTGTAAGGGGTCATCCAAGTGATTTCCTCCAGTTCGACAGCGAGTACTGCTGCGGTGTCAATGGTAGGCTTTTGGAGTGTCTCCTGGATGATTGTCTTGAGGTGCCCGGTCTTCTTGGTACTGGCCAATTTAGACAACAAGTTAGCCTTGGTGTTACTCTCTCAAGGTATGTGATACATCTCAAAACACTCAAAGTTGTCGATGAGTGTTTTAGCCAGATGGTAATACTGGAGGAGTATAGCTTCCTTGGTTTGAAACTTGTCTGCAATCTATCCCTGGACGAGCTGTGAGTCAGAGTAGCATCTAAGATATTAAGCCCCGACTTCTTTGGCGAGTTTGAGACCTGCTATGAGGGCTTCGTACTCGGCCTGGTTGTTGGAGGCTTTGAAGTTAAGCTTAAGAGCTTACTCCAGTGATATATTGCCGGGTCCTTCAAGTATGATGCCGGCTCCGCTTCCCTACACATTAGATGCTTCGTGCACGTACAGGTTCCACCAGTCTGGGGTGGTCTTATCCTTCCCAGCAAATTCTGCCATGAACTATGCCTTTATAGGGCCACGTGGCTCATATCGAATGTCAAACTCTGACAATTCGACTGACCAAGCCACCATCCGACCTGCCAACTCTGGTTTCCGCAGTACCTGTTTGATGGGATAGTTAGTTCTAAATATCACTTGATGACTTTGGAAATAAGGCCTAAGTCATCTGGCGGAGGTGATCAATGCCAAGGCTATTTTCTCGATCATTTGATAGCACTTCTCGACATCATGTAGCATGCGGCTAGTGAAGTATATAGGGAGCTGGTGTTTCCCTTCTTCTTGGACGAGTGCCGAGCTGACGGCTTCGTCTGCCACAGAGAGGTATAAGAGCAATGATGCCTCTTGTCGAGGTCGACTCAAGACAGGTGGCGCAACAATTGTCTTCTTGAATGCCTCGAAAGCTTGCTCGCAGGTGTCATCCCAAAGGAATGGTGCTATCTTGGTTAGCAACTTATAAAAGGGCTTTGCTTTCTCGGCAAGTTTCGAAAGGAATCTGGACAATGCGGCTAATCTTCCATTCAGCTTTTGAACTTCATTAACATTAGCCAGGCTATGCATTTGTAATATGGCTGAGCATTTGTCTGGGTCGGCTTCAATACCTCGGTGTGTGATCATGAACCCAAGGAACTTGCCGCCACATACCCCGAATGTGCACTTCTCAGGATTGAGGCACATGTCGTACTTCTGAACCTCATCAAATACCTCTTCCAAATCTGCTACATGTTGGGCTACACTCTGAGACTTTACGACCATGTCATCCACGTAGACCTCGACATTACGTTCGATATGCTTTCTGAAGACGCGATCCATTAGTCGCTGGTATGTAGCTCCTGCGTTTTTGAGACCAAAGGGCATGACCCTATAACAGTAATTGGAGTCTTCAGTAATGAAGGTCGTCTTTTCTTTGTCCGGGGTGTGCATTCTAATTTGATTGGAACCAGAATAAGCATCCAAGAAGCTCAAGATGCGGAACCCGGACGCGCCATCGACCAGCTTGTCGATGTTGGGTAATAGGTATGCATCCTTAGGGCATGCCTTGTTGAGGTCTGTGAAATCTGTACACATTCGCCACTTGCCACTGGCTTTTTTGACCATGACAACATTGGCGAGCCAGGTGGAATACCTGACTTCTCTGATAAATTTGGCTTTAAGCAATTTGTCTACTTCTTCTTTGAATGTCTTTCGTCGCTCTTCTCTCATGTTCCGCTTCTTCTGTGCTATGAGTTTGGCCTGTGGACATATCGCAAGCTTATGGCATATGACACTAGGGTCAATGCCGGGCATGTCAGACGGTTGCCAAGTGAACAGAGATGCATTTTTTGCAGAGTACTTCAGCTAGGTGTCTGTACTCATGGCTAGTGAGTTCTTTGTTGAGTTGCGTGCACTGTCCGGGTTTGGGCCCGAGTTGCAACTTAACTAATTCTTCAATAGGTTTTGGTCCTTTGTCGATATTATCATCGCGCGGATCTACGTCAAAGGTGTCACCATGCTGATCTGTAAAGTGAACCATCAGTGTACAAGGAATGTACCCTTTGTCTATATTCATGACCCGGGTAGTACCCCCCGAAGTGGTACCATGTCTGTCTGACTTCCTATTAGGAGGATATGGTAACACTTTCAGGCTTTCGACGTAACACTGTCTAGCCTGCTTCTGGTCTACTTTCACAGTGACAATCTCCCCTATCATGGTAGGGAACTTCATCTTCAGATGAAGCGTAGAAAAAATGGCTCCCAGCTCGTTGAGGATCAGGACCAGGTATGATGTGTTGGCATCCACTATGTTGTATCTGACTGTAAAGGTCCTAGATAATGAACCTTGACCAAAGGTGTCATTAGGTCGACATACCCCAAGGTGTCGACCCTTTCTCCTGCAAAGCCGAGGAGGGGTTCTGAGCAAGGCTGTATAGCTGTGGATGAAACCTCCAGCTTCTGAAAGGTCTTTAGGTATAAAACGTCAGTCGAGCTGCCTAGATCAATGAGCACCTTTGTCACCTTGAAATTGGCGATGATGAGGGAAACAACCATGGGGTCATCTTGATTGATATGGTTAATTCCCTCAAAATCAGCATTGGTGAATGTGATAGGAGGTAGACTCCGATTGGGGGATTGTTGACAAAATTTATGTCAACATCCCTGATGGAGTGTAAATGTCTCTTACGAGACTGACTTGACGATCCTCCATATGAGAAGCCGCCTGCAATGGTATGAATCACACCGCGAATGTGTTGGACAGGCTCCTCTTCCTGTTGGCGAGGGGGTTGACGCTCACATCTGGGTTGCGGTTGTCTTTGCCTCCCTCGATCTTCTGCACCATCTCTACGTCTGTCATTGTTTCTGAAGTGATCCCCTTGTCCATCCTCTTGTCTTTGTGCTAGTGGGGGATTATCATGTCTTTTTACAAACCGTGATAAGTGCCCTGCTTGTATAAGTTCTTCTATCTTATCCTTTAATGCAATGCAGTCTTCAGTGTTATGCCAGTGCCGTGATGGTAACGACAATACTTGCTAGGGTTTCCTCCTTGTTTCGAAGGAAACGGGTAATGTCACTTGTACCTTAGTGTTGAAGGCTTCATCCATGATCACGACTTGATTGACCATCAGAGGAGTGTATCTTTCGAACCTGGGTCCTTTGGGGAGAAGCTGTGACTTATGCGGCCTTTGCTTCTTGCTAATCCTCCGAGGGTCGACCATGATGGGAACTTCATGTTTTTCACGCTTTTGTCCAACTTGTCGGACTCCATTGCGGAATTTTGACATTTCTTCCATCTGGATATAACCCTTGGCTTTTTTGCTTACTTCATCCATGCTAGAATGAGGTTTCTTGCACAGACTATCCACGAAATTACCAGGTCGTAGTGTTTAGCATCATGGAATGCAGTGCTACCTCAAGGTTGAGGTTTCTAATCTAAGAGGTGACATACGAAAATCGCTTCATGAACCTGCGAAGGGGCTCATTATCAGCTTGACGCAGCGCTGCTAGTGCAGCAGATGTCATTTTGTGAGTTCGACTGGTAGCGTATTGTGCACTAAATCGTTCAACAAGGGTGTCGAAATTGTCAATGGACTGCTCGGGAAGGTCACCATACCATGAGAACGCAACCTCCTTTAAAGACGTAGGGAATACGTGACATAATATGGCGTCATTGTTGGTGTAGAGATTCGCCTGTGAGAGGAAGGCATCGAGGTGCTCGTCTGGGTCCGTGGTGTCGTCATACCTCTCTAGTTGCAGAGGTTTCCAGCCGAACGGGATGTCGACCTCCATAATATGATCAACAAGTGGATTGCGCCGAGTATTATGCCTCTCCCTTCGATAGCCTTGTGTTGAGCTACAAATGGGTGGAGGGTTGACATGTCGGGGATGCGATTCACCTTGCATTGGCTCTTCTCGGGTGGTAGGGGAACGTTCGTCTCGTCTCACTTTGGCTTCATTTTCGTTGCGTTCAGCTTTCAACCTTTCGATCTCTTCCTGGTACTTGTGTTCCATCTCCGCCATGCGGTTTTAGAGTTGCTGAATGGTGTCGTCATTCGTCATGGTAGCATGTGGTGGATTAGAAGCGTCGACAAGGGTGTCGCGTCTAACACTCGAACTTGTGCTAACCATGGACGCGTACTGAATGATTGGAATGAGAGGCTGTAGGGTAAGTTTTACCTGGGCCCCACGGTGGGCGCCAAATGTTCTTACCAGAATCTGGAAATTTCACGTGTGAGCTAGACGTGGTCTATGTGGACTCCAGATTCTGCACGTCGGACGAGGTGTAGACTTTGCTTAGAGGAGGAACCTGCAAAAAAAAGGAAAAACACTCCGACGCTCAAGTAAGTACATCAATTTATAGGAGAATAACTGAGGGTTATAAAGAGAGAATGAGTATAGAATGATTCTGTGTTCATTCAGGAGTGAGTTAGAGAGAACTTGTGAGGTTGTATTTATAGTGTGGAGTGTGTACTTTGGGCCTTTGCTTATTGATAATCTGTTGATAAGATAATAATAAGAGATAATAATATGCAGTTATCTAATTTAAATATAAGATAATGTGTACTTTATTGATATACTGTTATTTGTAGATAAATAACAGCTTGTAAATAACTTTGTTGAGATATGATAAGATAAGATATTTGAACCTATTTGAATATCCAGACATATTTGATATGATGTTATTATAAATGCACAGCAGATATTATTGTTACTGTAGCAGCCCGTGTCCGCGCTCCTGTAGTAGGGTTGACAAGGAACTCGGACAAGTGTGTTTGGATTACCACTTGGAGAGCACTATTTAATGTGACAGTACTGACGTAGAGGGTGTCCACATGTATAATGATCCCATGATAAAGGTCACGTGTCATTTTACTATTTTGGACTCTATAATTAATATAATTTGATTACATATCTCATAAAAAAAAGTCAGTGACCGTCTGTACAATAATTTTCCCCTACTTTTGCGGGACCAAGTGATGGAACTATAGCCGCCCAAAATCATTCAAATCTTGAACGTGCTACATAACTAAGCAATAATTAAATGCCATTTCCACAAGAACATGACAAAACAGATCAATCTAGTTGAGTAGTGTACATGTGTGGATGAAACAGCAAATTAAAGATGGGTAACATTATGAAAGATGGGCAAGATTGTACACGTGTCAAATTAACAGGACGGTGGTGATTGCTATATGTCACGCAATCCCACACTATATATTATCCCATCTCACAACTAGTAACCATCATCTATATCATATAGCTTCATCCCAAAAGTCTCTTTTCCATCTCAATTCGCTAGCCTTCCTTTTTGATTATTCAGCTTTCTATCCAACATGGCTTCTTCACCTTCTTCAGACAACAAAAACCTAGAGGGTATTATGCCAAAAATATTTATTTTCTCATTTATTTTTTAATGTAGTTTGGTTGCTACCATTTCCACTTATATATACGTGGCTTCAACCAATGAACATGTTCGCAGGAGTAGCTGGTGGCAATGGAGAGAAACCTATTCCACTCCACTTGGTGAGAACGTTCTTCAGAAGCATGCTGCATTCTTTGACTTGAATAAAGATGGTATCATCTACCCATGGGAGACTTTTAAAGGTTTTTAATGCCTTTCCTTGATTTCCCTTTAATGTCATCAAATTTCTTTCTTCTTTACTCAACTCCAGTTAAGTTGGTACTCATTAGTCCTTAGTTATAATAATCATTTAATTAATTTACGCACCTTAAATAAAGTAGTTAATTTAATTAATTACATTAAATTTGTTATATATAATTATACTATTATTCCAAAATTATGTTTTTGTTATCACTCTATCTACTTAATTATTTTTTATTAATATTTGAAAAATAATAATTTAATAAAGATTTGTAGGAAAAAAAATTAGAAAATAATTTTATTAAAAGAAATATATATTTTTTAAAATATCCTATAATTAGAGAAAAAAAAACGTAAACTGGATAAATAATAGCTTAAAATGAAAGTTACGTTGTCTAGTTCAGTCTTTTGGCTCACACTAGTTACAACTTTAATTCGTTTAACAGATTTCTTCCTTTTTGCCGTGACTATGTAAATTTCACTATAAATTTTTGTGGAGGAGATTGGTAGCCCTTGATCTTTAAAAAAAATATGGTGGATTTAAGAATAAAACAAATAAATCTTGTGTTTTAAGTCAATAAAAATATTTATTAATAATTTTTTTAAAAGATGTCATATATATTAAAAAATTACGTATATTAACTAAAAAATCCAACATATAATTTTCTCTTTTAAAATAAAAAAATTCTCGTAAATATTATTTTATGTCACACTCAACATCGGATCGGCCTGACAAGGAGGCATACTTTCGCTTTGCCCATACTCTAAACTTTTTTTGTAAAAAAGTAAAACAAAATATTTCAAATAACAATTCAGAATTGTAATTACTGCAGGGTTGCGTGAAATCGGGACTGGGGTTTTGCTGTCCGTTGGAGGTGCTATTTTCATCAATGTGTTTCTCAGTCAGAGTACTCGTCCGGTAACTCTCTTTATGCCCTTAAAAACTCTTTCTTTTTCTTCTTGTGTACATACATATATATCATTTATAAAATAAAAAGACTAAAATTGGAGAATTATAAAAATCAAAAAATAAAAATTTCATTTTAGCCTATATATCATTTAAATTTCCTCTAATTTTTAGTTTCAGTAACGATTGTTCATACTTATAGCTACCACTTATCAAGTTCTCGTGGTGTAGGGAAAGTTTCCATCGATACTTTTTCCAATTGAAATTAAAAATATCCAACGGGGCAAACATGGCAGTGACACTGGAGTCTATGATACTGAAGGAAGGTAGTTGTTCAAATATTTCTGTTTTTTTTTCATATCTTCAGTATTTTAATTACATTAATTTGAGTCATCTAAAATAATTATAAAACATTTGCGTTATTATACATGTATTTTCAATGTCATTGATAAATCTTTCTTACATATATAGTGTACTTTGTGATAAATCTTTTAGGTTTGTTCCTTCAAAATTTGAAGAAATTTTCAACAAGCACGCACATACACATCCAAATGCTTTGACATATGATGAGTTGACGGAGATGATAAAGGCGAACAGAGAGCCTCAAGATTTTACAGGAAGGTGGGTTTTGTAAAATCTATTATATGAAATCACATTTTTACATTATTAATTAACATTTGATATTATTTTTTACTATAAATATATAGTAGTAATTGATAATATGTTGTAACATGCTGCACAGGATTGGTAGTGTGGTTGAATGGAAAATCCTTTACAAACTTGCTAAAGATAAGAGTGGCTTACTGCAAAAAGAAACAATCCGAGGTGTTTATGATGGAAAGCTTGTTTGAACAACTGAAAAATCAGCACTCTTCAGGCAAAGAGAAGTAATATTTTTCAGAGACAGTGTGAAAAGCATAAGTTATTCGACGTATAAAAATTGGTTCTTTAAGAAATCATATGCTAATAAGCTAGTCACAATACACATTAGAACATTCAGTGTCTGTTTATTTTTATATATGTAATGTATTTGCCAAGCCAAACCTATCATGTTTGGAATTTATGTTTGGAGATTCATCCGAAAATCCTGTATACAGTAAAATAAAGAATACAACTTATAATAAGTTCACAAGTGTTTTTTTACGGATTTCCTTTTTGAGATTAAACATTCATATATGAAACTCATTCCTCCCATAGTCAGGAAGAAAAACCTGTCATCTGAACAAAGTTTGTCCAAACTTATATGCATGCTACTCGTTTATCATTTATTTACACAATTGAGCTACTAAATTAACACACAATATACTTATCGAAATTTGGAGCAAACTGACATTAGGGTCGACGTAGTAAAGATGGACTCAAGGATTTCCCATGTCGGACTATAGGTACCCTTTACTAGAAGAACACAAGGAGGGACTTGCAAAATAAAGGACTCTAACACTCAAGTAAGTATGTGAGTGAGTTGAGAATGAGGCGAAAGGGGGACATAAAACCTAATATTTATTGTAACACCCCAAAATTTTGGAATCACAGTCAATTACTAAGATAAAATGTTGATCAGAGGCAGTACAAAAGATTCAGGGAAAATGATGATTATACCCCTAGGTGAATGGTGAAATTACCAAAATACCCTTTAAGTCAAAAAATGACCAAGATGACTTTAGAAATTTGTGGGAATCTCAGTATTGGATAAAATACTTTTAGACAACAAATTATCAACATGGTTGGTGGCAGAGAACCATAAACAGAAATTTCTAAGAATTTTGGAAAATAGTTTGAAAAGAGCTTAATATAAACTAACTCAGGTATCAGAAAATTATAAGAAAAGTATGGACATAATCTATAGAATTTTCTTTAATTATGGGAGGAATAAGTGTTCTAAATAAGTTGGTTTAGTAATTTTAATCATTCAAGGCAAATTGGGACCAATAAGAAATTAGAATTTTGCTATTACATGAAATAAAAGGAAAATTTGTTGATTTGGTTTTCTAAGATCAAGCCTTGGCCATATGATACAATATCAAGGGAGAAAAACTTTAGAAACATTCAAGAATGGACACATGGAGAATTAAGAAGCCTAGCCATTTCCATTGGTCCAAGTAGAAAGTTGATCATTAATGCTTAAGAGATATTTGAAGTATTTTGTCTCCTTTGGCAGAACACGTGGACATTTCTAGACATTATTTCAAAGATCCTAATGGTCAAGATTTACATATATGCGATAGGATTATACCTTTAAAATTTCAAGGAGATCCAACGGTTAACAAATCCAGAACAAGTATTTTAGTAAAACGGGTTTTTGGAAGAAAATTTGTAGCAAAACTAGCCATTCTCACGTAAAAGCAAAGAAGCAATTGTAGATTGCTCTCCAAGCAAGGAAATCCAACGTGCCACAAGGGAGAAGAGTGAAGAATCTTCAAGACTTGGACACTCGGATGGACAATATTCACTAGCCAATGATAAGAAAACAAGTAAAAGGCAAGTTATTATGACTAAGGAAGTTTTTGTAGCACAAATAAGCTAGTCCACGTGAACAAGCAAGAGTGCCCTCCAAGGAATAAAGTTCAACGTGACAAGGGAAGAAGGATCAAGAACTTGGCCACTTGGAAGCTAAGGAAAGGCTAGCCAATAAGAAGAAACCAAGTAGAAAGCTAGCCATAATGAGCTAAAGATATTAGGAACCAAAAATCAAGCTTAATCCTTCTATAAAAAGGTGATGGGAACCGAAATTTTGGGCTGTCCTTAAGGGAGTTCAGCCGTGCACTAACTACTCCAAAGCCTTTCCATTTTATTCACCTTTTACCTAGAACACAAGACAAAGGCCTAACCCTTGGAAGCTCACGTGAAGACTAGCAACCCTAGGAGCAAGGATTATTCAATTTCAAAGGAAGGAAAGTTGTCCAAAAGCTTAAGGAAAGCAAGGTATGGGGAAGTTTATGATAAGCCAAGTTTGAATATTAATTACATGAAAATTCTTACTTGATTTCATGAAGAATTAAGCTTTGTAGGCTAGGTATTTGATGAATTGCCTCAAAGAACCAAAGATTTCTATATGAATGGTTATTCAATTAAATAACTTGATTTTAGTTTTATAAATAATTGTTGAATATATAACTTGAATCTAACTTAATTAATGAACGTTAAAATGACTTACAACGATATGTTTTATGATTATTTCCAAGAAAATAATTGTTTAGAAGTATAGTAGAATATTTTGTTACAAGTATATGTTTGATTAAAAGTATTCTATGATTTCTTGAGTTTATATATTTAATTGATGCTCAAATTATGTTGACTTGAATCTACATGTATTATAACTATTTTTAAAAGAACAAGTTGCTTTCAATGGTAATTATGTAAATGGTTTCTATAGCTTGGATGTTTTATTAAAGCGGAGTACTAAAGTGATATAGTTTGTCAAAATAAATACCTTGAGTATGTTTGATGTGATACTTGAATTATGTTGAACCTATGTTTATTATGTTGGACCATATAAAGATTAATACTAAATAAAGCTTTCTTTAAAGTATTTTATGAAAAGAGATAAAAATGGTTCAAGTGTTGTGATGTTGAAAGAAATGTTTATAAACATGTGTTGTTGAGTGTTCTATCAATTCTTATAAAGTTCATGTGTTGCTTGATGATTCTTGAAGCTTGATGAACTTTAAGTGGTTGTATGATGCATGGTGTATGAGAAATAAATTAAATTGTGTATTATGTTGATATTGATAAGTGATGAGAAAAGATGTGATGAAGATGAAAGGGTTGTTATAAATGAAACCATCTCATGGGTATCATAAAAAGTTGTATGTCAGTTGGTTATCAGAATGAAACCCGTGCGTTCAGATGAACTAGGGGGTGCATCTTGCAGTACGGAATCACTAAGCATGAAAGTGTTCGTGTAAGTGAGATCCTAGAAAACACTGGAGTACCCTGACTGATCGGATAAATTCTGGTAGGCCACTGACATGGGACTTGATATTACATGTGGATGAGTTTCATAGAGTTTTCATATGCATAAGGATGGCGGGGGTTTACCTGTGATGTTGATCCTCGAAAAGAGGTGTTTGTCAGATAGCTAAACTGAGTCCATGTGTTCAGACAAGAGAAGTCTGAGCTGGGGGGTAGTTGTGGCGGTGAGGAACACACCACCATGATGATCACATGGATGGAGGTGACCTTCCTATTGCAACACCGACCTACCCTGACTGAATGGATAAGTTCGTTCCACTGAGAGAGGGTGGGGCTATCTTGACTATGGCCATGTGATGAGAATCTGAGATCTCAGTCATGCATCATATAAAGAAGATGAGCATGCATTACTTGATGGGGTATGTTGTATATCTGTGTGTTGCATGAATGGTATGATTTGAACTATGTGCTGTGTAGATGGTGTGATTTAATCTGTGGGTGAATCGTACGTGCATATTATATTATAAATGCTATTATAACCATCTGGATATATATTCTTTTATATATGCTTTTATTCAAACTATGTTTGTCATAAACTTACCCTATGTTTGTGTCTGTGGTTGACACTTGTGATGACCCCAATGTATTTGGGCGAGCAGGAAAACAGTGGAGCATAAGCTGAGAAGGATTTTGAAGAAAAGATGATGAAGATGTGTTGATGATTTGTACTAGAATTTAAATTATTTCTATTTTACGTTGGCTTGTATTTGGGACTGTATAATGAACTATACTTTGGTCTGTATTGTTGGACTGTACTTGATCATTATAATAAAACCGTGAAGAGAGAATTCGTTTATAATGTAAACGACTAGTAACATGTGCAAGCAAAGCGAAAAGAATTTTCATAAAATTTATAACTAATCTGATCCTAATCCAAAGTGGTCACAAGATTTCATCTAAAATCAATCAAGCACGAGAGAGTAAAAGAAGGCGTTACATTTATAGTGTTGGAGGGGAGCTTTGAGTCCTTGATTGCAAGAGCTTATACAGTGGCATCACAACCCTTGTAGATAATTCATTGCTAGTAGATAAGTAGGTACCTGAAACTTGAAGGAAACAATAGCATTATCATTAGAATACAGATACATATTGTCAATTTAGTGGCCCAAGAGCCTGGCTACTAAGGGAGTTGCATCCATGCTCCTGTAGTAGGGTTGACATGTATATTCCAATGCACGTCAATTTGTGGACCCCAGACAGTACATAAGTCCCCCAAAGCTCTTAGTCCAACTTGTTCAAGAAATAGACTATCCTGTGTCGAGGGTGGTAGCCCTAACAAGTATAAGGGTTGCGGGTTTGTCAAGCCCCTCAACCTAGACAAGAATTGTCCGGACTGTTTTGTCTAGGGTGAACACATTTTTCGTTTTGTAGGTAAGGTTAGACGTTCCTCATGGAAAATCCCTATATTTGATAATTCTACCCTTTATGATTGTTAGAGGGTGCATTGGAGAGAGACATTTCATTTTTCTTTAGATTAGGTGCATGCGTACATGCGCATTTCTTTTGCATACGTGTCATTCTAGGAGAGGGCATGTCTTGAGGATGTGTTCATGGGATGGTAGAGCTGCTTCGTGGCGTAGAATTTTAAGGTGCCGTTTCAACTCCAGCATGTTACCGAAAGGTCGTGTCTGCATTTAAACGGGATGTATGTTTGGTTTCAGCCACCACCACACCTGAGTTTGTCATGATCTTGCGCACTTGCCTCCAAAGCTGTTGATTTTTCCCTCTACATTTCTTCCTCCATCTGATTGTCTTCTCCATTTTAAGGTACACTTCCCCCTTTCTACCATGTCTTTTATTTTCAAACTCTACTCTGGGTATGGGTGGAAGCGATTCTGGGGGTTTCATCCAATAACCCCTGGTGGAATGGGAAGTCGTTCCAATTGATGATTCCTCGTCGAAGGAGGCACGCCACAAAGCTTTCGATAGTGGGTCTTCCTTTTTGGAGAGGTTGCTAGACTCGCGCCATGTCGGGGAGGGTAGTTCTTTGCCCCTCGAGAGAGTTCCACCTTCTACTGCTACTTTGGGAGAGGAACCCATCCCTGTCACAACAATCATTCCCTCTTCTTCTTCAGCGGCTACAAGAAGGGGTAACGGTGGTGTAGTTAGGGTTTCGCCTCATAACAGGCAAAGCCGTAGCGCTGGGACTTTCTCAATAACATATGCTGTGAGATTCACAACTCTATGGCGCTAATTGAAGTTGGCCAAACAAGAAGTTTCTAGCAAGATGAATGTCCAGGCTTGCGGGAAAGATGAGTATCCGTTCATGTAGGTAGCGTAAGGTGGTCCACCCTTCTTTTACGTCTACTACTGCATGTTACTTCTTTCAATGCGTTGAATTTTACTATGCCGCTAAACTCCTTTCAATGCGCTCTGCTAGAGAGTTTATACGTGGCACCCTTCAAGCTTCATCCTGACAATTGGGCAATGGTGAAGGCCTTTGAGGTCCTATGTCCTTTTTTCAACATTTGACCTAGCGTGGCCGTGTGCCTTTACTTCTTCCAGATGAAGATGACAGGGAAGATAGGATGGGTGTCACTTAACAACATATCTAAGAAGATGTTTGTGTTTGACTCGAATGTGGCTTATAGGTTTAAGGATCATTTCTTCAAGGATAAGGCGACTAATGTCATTACTGACGGGTTGTCATTGATGTTCAACCGAGACGGGAAACCTCGTTTCCCTTTTACTGGTAGTCAAACCCTTCAAGGTTCAAATCCTTTGATAAGTATCTGATGATCCTTGTGGAGAGGGCAGAATAGGCCATTCTATAGCACTTGCCAGCCTCATTGGATGTTCGGGCCATCACGTCTCTTCCTTCAGCAGGTGAACCTTTTACCATTTTGGATGGTAACGCATTTTACCTTCCTTCCTCTCTTTGGCATTTGTCTTGGCATGACTTACACTAAGTTATTATGTTTTCATCTGTTTTGTAGGTATAATGGGCGATTTCGAATGGCTGCCCTTAGTGAAGCAGGTTGGTCTTGCTGGAGATGATGTACCTCCCCCCTTTCATTATTGAACTTGCTGTGGGGAAAAAGGGTCAACCTAAGGCCGGAGTCAACCCTCCTCGGGCTTCTGAGTCTGGTGAGGATGAAGTTGTTGAGATCACCCCTGTCGTGTCACCACCTATTTCGGACAAAAGGAAATGCGATGACAAGGCTGGGGGGGGTCTGGTTAACTCAAGAAGTCGAGGGCCCCTTTCAGCCTCCGAGCTATGAAACAGGCTACCGAGTTTATGTTCGGTTTGGGTCACCCTTCTCCTGCTTGCTCTCAGGGACCACCTTTGACCATCCAGGCTAGTGTTGCTACTATGGATGCTATTTCAGTGCCGCCTTCCTTAGTTGTTATGGCACTTTCTTATTCTCCATCCATTGTGTCAACTATGTCGACTCCCTTGGCTACTCTTGCCATTGCTTTTCCTTCTTCCATTGTCGTGCCACTACTTAGTGTTGGTTTGGACACAATGAGTGTTTCGGCGGACCTGCTCCCTTTCTCTTCAGTGTTGCTAGCTTCAGCTCCAAATGTCTTGCAGTTGGCGACACCTACCTCTTCTTCTCGCCAAAGTGTCATAGTGTACCATGTTTATACTTCTTCCAGAACTAATTCAATGTGGAGCATGGACTATAGGCAGAAGCAAAGGACTCCTAATGACTTTCTATCCCCTTTTGACCAAAACCTTATTCGATTAGTTGGGGTACAAAATTCAACTGATGTTGCGAAGGTCTTTTGTTAGAGAAGTCTGGCGATACTGGAGGAAAATGGACAAAGGCAATAAAAAGCTTAAAACAAAGTTGCATTTTTAGAGGCTGAGGTCGCCAAATGGAGGGCCACTTCTCGGACTGTATGGAGAGTGAAGCATCCCAAGGTGGTTAATGCTAATGTCTCCCTTGCTGAGGTCATCAGATCCAACGACCAATTATTGTCCAAGGTCGATGATGTTCTTGCTAAGCTGTTACGCACAAGACTGGATGCTGACGAGGTGTTTGGACACTGTAAAGACTTATTGATCTCCAAGCCCAACCGAAGGATTCAGAGTCTAGGATGAAGGAGTCTGAGCTTGAGGCAATGAAGGAGAAGATGGAGAAGAAAGAGCTTGACGAAGAGTTCCTGGTGTTTAAGAAGAAGGTCGTGGAGCAGGATAAGAAGGGATTTTATAAGGCTGTCAGACAGGCCGGGTTCTTCACTAAAGGTATTGACTTAGGTATTTTTGACCTGTTTAAGGATGTGAAAGATGATGAACTGCTTGATGAGGAAGGCATTGTTGCTGGGGAGAAAGATGTTGGTGAAGAAGAAGAAGATGGGGCCAATGTTTAGGTCATGCTTTCTTTGGTTTTTGTTTATTTTTTTGGTTTTGTAACTTTGACAATATTTCTTCTTCTTAAATGCATTCCCTTTTTATTGTTGTCGTAAGTTATTGTGTTGTGAATTTATTTGGATATTTGATCTTTGCTATTAGTCGTAGACTGGTGAGAATGATTCTTTGTTGGTTGCAATTTTTCCTTTCTTGAGAGGCTTGTAGAAAATAGAGAATGAGATAATGTTTGATCATCTCGGGTTTTATCTCAACTTGGTTAAATTTCTTGTCAATCAACTTGGCGATGATTATTTTTTTCTTTGCAGAGCTTCTTTGCTAAGGCCATAAGGACGTACTATGATTTTAACCTTGTTGAAGGTCTTGCCAATTAACCTGGCGATGCTCCCTTTTTGCTTTGTGGAGCTTTTCTCCTAAGGTCGTTACTTTGATTTTAACTTAATTGAAGATCTTGCCAATTAACTTGGTGATGCTCCCTTTTCACTTTGCGGAGCTTCTTACCCAAGGTCATAGGGACTTACCTGAGCTTTTTACCAAGGGCAGAAGGCTCACCAAGGGTGGACCTTGGGTTTGACGAACCTAAGGGAATTCGTTGAGGCTTACCAAGGGTGACCTTCGGTTTAACGAGCCTTTGGACATTTGTCGAGGCTCACCAAGGGCGGACCTTGGGTTTGACGAGCCTTTGGAGATTCGTTGAGGGTCACCAACAATGGATCTTGGGTTTGACAAGCCTTTGTAAGGTTGATGCACACACAAGAAGAATTATAAAAAGACTGAAGGGTGAGAGAATTTTATTTAATTTGATAATTTGAGTACAAATTCTCTTCATTCCCTAGGTGTGCCTCGTTAAAACCTCTCAAGCCAAAACCCTAATTTTTTTTATTTTCCGACAAATGACTTGAGTAGGAAAAAGAGTACAACACCTGGTCTTGTCCCAGGTTAACTGAAATAGAACTTTAGATTTGTAGCATTCCATGTTCTTGGAATTGCTTTACCATCTAGCTCCTTTAACCTGTATACTCCATTGTCTAAGCTTGCCACGACCTTGAATGGACCTTCCCAGTTGGGCCCCTGCTTTTTTGCTTGTGGGTCTTTTCTTGCTTCACCTTAGACTTGCCACACTAGGTCACCAGGTTGAAAAGCTCGAGGCTAAACCTTGGTATTGTATATTCTTGATGCTCGAAGCTTGGTGGCCACTTCCTTGATTTTGGCTATCTCTTGGACTTTTTCCTTTGTCTCTAGTTCCACCCTTATGTTTTCTTCATTTTGTTGTTCCTAGAAAAACAGCCTCCTTGTGGACGGTTCCCTGACTTTGACAAGGATCATGGTGTCCATCCCATATGTAAGGCGGAAAGGAGTTTTGTTGGTCATTGTCTTGGGTGAACAATGTGAAAACAATAGGAATACCCACAATAGCCAAGAGGGGGGGGGGGTGAATTGGTTTAAACTTGGCCTTTTAAAATTTATTAAAAAAATCAGAGTTAAAGGATCTTAATCACTTTTAAATGCTTCTAATCAATCAAACCACTTAGCCCAAGAAATCAATTGCTTAAAACAGGACTTGTTGAGTAATGATAATAATACCAAGAACAAATGAACAAGAAAAGTAGTAGAGATTAAGGAATAGAATATCAACACAAGAATTTATATTGGTTCACTTCTCAAGAGAAGCTACATCCAGTTTCTTCTAATCAACACTAGATTAGAGTTCCACTATTATAAATTTCAGTTCTTACAAGCTTTACAAGAATCACCCTTTACCAAACCTAGATAAAGAATAGAAATCTAAAACCCTATTAGACTCCTATTGATCAAGGACCAGAGAACACTACTCTGTTCTTCCCCTAGAGAACCCTACTCTAGCACAAGATTCAAAGAACTCTTTACAATAGTTTCAAATAACCAAAAATACAAAAACGAATTTACAACCAGAGATAATGGAGAGAAAGAACCTGATGATCCAATGAATGTAGATGCATATGGTTTACCAATCAGAGTTGAAATGCTGAAATAGATTTCAGAACATGCTCTTCAAAACATCTTTGAAAACTCTTGCTCAAGAAATCATTCAATGCCCATGAAGATTAAAGAGTGGGACAAGAACTTAGTTAACCCAGAAAATCACTTTCTAACTTTGAGAAGGCTTGTGTATATTCAGAAAATTTGAAGTGTTCAAGTTGTAAAAATAGACAAGCCTTCATTCTATTTATAACAACTTTTTGTAACAGATTGTAATCGATTACAACGCGCCAAATAATCGATTAAAATGGCTTATGTAATTGATTAAATTGTCATATAATCGATTAAAGTGTTCATAGCTTCATCCTGGGTTTTACAACGAACAGAATAATCGATTAAACGAGCTGTAATTGATTAAAGCAGTGAAGTTCAATGTGAAACAAGCTTGTGTAATCGATTACAATTTGTGGTAATCGATTAAAGCAGTGAGGCATGCTTTTGTTTTTACTATGTGATCGATTACAAGAGTCATGTAATCGATTAAAATGTTCTTCATGGCTTTTCCAGATTTAAAACGAAGCAAATAATCGATTAAAACAATCTGTAATCGATTAAAGCAGTAAGATTACTTTTTCCAAAAACATTAACCATGACTTATTAATTTCTTTTAAAACATGAATAACTTTGATACTTTAATGAAAACATGTAAGCATGTTAATGATTATGTGCATGCAATGCAAGGATCAAAAGATTGGCCTCTCATAAACTTAATTTGAATTACAATTTCAAGGCATGTGAAAAACTCAAAACTTTATTCTAAGGCACAAGCTTCATCTTCTTGTTGCTCCCCCTATATCCAACACAATGATAATCCCAAAGTATTGTTGGGAGTTCTTTGTTCCATAGACCCTTGGACTTGTTGGGTTGGGTCTTGTGCATAGGGCTTTAAGGATAGCCATGTTTGCTACCCCCACCTGACCGTTGGTCTGGAGGTGTTCAACAAAACTTGAAGCACTATGACAGAACCACTGATCTAGAGGAACATCTAAATGCATTCCTTACCCAGGCTAATCTCTACACCAATGGTGACGTGATCCTATGTCAAGTCTTTCTAACCTCCCTCAAAGAGGCAGCATTGACGTGGTATGGGGGACTCCCTCCCGTTCCATCAACAGCTTTGACACCTTTGTCAAACACTTTGGTTCTTAGTATGTGACGAGCCAGTTGCACCGCTTGACATCCGCAACCTTGGCTAGTTTACGCCAAGCAGAAGATGAGTCACTCTGCAAATTTATGGATAAGTTTGGTCTAATTGCTGTCCAAATCAGAGGTGGCTTTACACTCCATGTCACTGTGCAAGAAACCCCCTTAGCAGCATGGATGAGCGATGCAAGCTAGCCAAATGGTACATTTAGATGGAAGAAATGTCGAGGTTCTGAAATGAGGTCTTACATGCTAGACACAAGAGGGAGAAAGGCAAAAGTAGAGTAAGGATCGATACAAACAAGTCAGATAAGTGGTAAAAACCATAAAAACGTCAGCACTTTTCGAAGGGACCAAAGTACATAAGTTGCACACCCTTAATAGAAAATCGAGCCACCATTCATGAAGAAGTCTTCAATGCAGAGATACCCATACAGTTGCCCCCTGTACCTCCTCCTGGACCTGGGCTGGACAAAACCAAACACTGTAGGTACCATTATAATCATGGCCACAATATTGAAGACTGTTGGACCCTCAAAGACAAAATAGAGGAGCATAAACAAGTTGGGTACCTAGCCCAGTTCTTGAGAAAGCCTGATGATAATTAAACTGGAGGTAGGCTGGAGGATACCAGGATGACCATTGCAGAATCAGGGATGTCAATAGGAGGAGGGACCAAATGAAACAAAGAGGAAGATCGAGGCGTCATCCCTAAAGGTGCGAGCATCAACCTCAGCAAGAGCAAGAGGATGAACCGTTGAGTAGATTAGAGGTGTAATCAACACCACTGTGGGAAAATTTCTTATGGAAGGCTATCCAGTTAGTCTCGAAAGCATCATCTCCATGACATCAAAGACATTGACGTCAACTGCATCTACATACAGTCATCGAGAAGCCTCCCTCCTTTAACATTAACTGACCAAGACTTCAAAGCCATCAAGCCCATCAACCAGGATGATCCAATGGTCGTCTCCATTGTCATCGCCGATTTCATGTTGTCCAAGTTCCTTATCGACCAAGGCAGTTCCATAGACATATTTATTAGAAAACATTCTAGAGGCTCAAAGTCTCACCTGATATGGTCAAACCGTAGTATGGACCACTCCTCCATTTTATGGGAGAATGACTAGAAACCAAAGGTTATGTAGACCTAATGACCATCATTGGTCAAGGCAAGCCCTCACGGAGCTTCATTGTCAGGTACTTAATTATTGATGTAGACACTTCTTATTTTCACTTTGACTGGCAGGTGATATGTTGTTAGCATATATTAGTTTTGAGGGTTAATTGATTAATGATTCACTCAATAATTAGTAATATAGGCTAAAATTAGTTAAGTTTATTTATTTATTTATTTATTATCTCATTTATTATTATTTTTGTTATTTAGGAACCAACAAGAGAGGAAAAGCAACAAAAAGAAGCAACTTGTGCTCTTGAACACGCTACGCTATCCATGCCAACCTCCACGCTATCCGTGCCAGAATGTTTGAAGATCCCTTCATCACGGCTATCTCACGCGATTAGCGTGAGACACCGCGCTAGTCACGCCATAGTTACGCAATTTCCTGTTTTAAATGATTTGGCATGAAATAGCTGGGGAAATAGGTTCTTGTTACTCTAATTAACTATATGGACGAGTGGGAGAGAAAAGGAAGCACTTTTTGCACAGAAGAACATACAGAAACGCAGAAAAAGAACGTGGAGAGAAGATCAAAGCCAGTTAGAGGAGATTGAAGGAAGATTGAGAGATTTGTAATTCTTCTATTGTCTTTGTATTTCTTGAGGTTAGATATGAGTATGTCTGGCTAAATCTCTTATTGTGGTTAGAGCCAGAACCAATATGAACTCCTCTGTAACTTGATTGGTATTAATATGAAATTATGATAATTGTTTTATTTTACTTTGTTCTTCATTGAATTGTTCTTTATTAGACTTGGCCATTTTAGTAAAGTTCTAAGGGTTAGTGTTTACAATAGGGATGTTGGAACTCTAATTTCTGAAAGCAGTAAAATAACAGTTTTTACATTACCTAGGGATAGGGATGTATGATTGCAGAATTATTTGATGTATCCTCTTAATGCTTATCTTAATAGGGAATTACTAAGGAATTAGGATTTCTAATTGAGTTAAAGGGTTAAATTACTAAGGGATTACGATTTAACTAATTACGCCAAAATACATCCTCTGAACAATTAGAAGTAACTTAAATTAATAACCAATTCAAGTAAAGAAGGTAGGGAACAAAGGGGAATGTGCTTTGACCACAATTATTTCTCATCACTGCGTAACACTTAATTAAACTTTTTTTTGAATTCTCGCCAATTTTCTGTTATTTATTTAATTTGCATAATTTCTAAAATACAACCATATTTTCTTCAAACTTATTATTTTTCTTCCAATTTCTAAGATAATAAGCTGCGATAAGATTGCATTCAATCCCTGTGGAGACGATACTTTACTTACTCACTTTATTACTTGAAACGAACGGTACACTTGCTGTAACGCCTCCTCTTACTCTCTCGTACTTGATTGATTTTAGAAGAAATCTCGTGTCCACTTTGTATTAGAATTATCTTAGTTATAAGTTTTTCACGAAAAATTCTTTTCTTTTTGCTTTAATTTGATGATTCCTTCATAACATAAAAGATTTTCCTCACCGCGGTTCATACAAATACAGTCCTTCAATAATAATACAGTCCATATTACATAGTCCAAATACATATCATAAACCACAAAATAAAAATCACAACATCCTTATCACATCTTCAACTCTCATCCATGCACATCCTCAATTCGTCATCCATGCTCAGCTACTACTGTTCATCTGCTCGCCCAATTAAATTGGGGTCATCACAGGTGTCAACCACAGACACAAAGTAGGGTAAGTCTATGATAAATATAATTTAAGTCGCAAATTAGACACAGAAGGTTATCACAACATACATATATATACAGAAAGTCATTTAAATATATATAAAGTCTTCCTAACATCGTCATAACATGTTGCATCCTTAGCTTCTTATATTTTCACGGTCTTAAGCCCCCGCCAGGCAAAATATAAAATAACACGAACTTATGCCCCTGCCAGGCTCAATATAAAATAACACGGACTTATGCCCCCGCCAGGCTCAATAAAATAACATAGACTTATGCCCCCGCCAGGCTCAATATAAAATAACACGGACTTATGCCCCCGCCAGGCTCAATAAAATAACACGGACTTATGCCCCCGCCAGGCTCAATATAAAATAACACGGACTTATATCTTGGCACCATAAAATCTTTAGTCATCCATCAATATCAAAAATAAGTGCCCACAATTTTCTTAAGGAACTAATCTTAACAATATATAATACAAATCTTTAATTATATATTCATGACCTAATTTCTACTAGAATAGATCATAGAAACTTTATCATAGTTCAACATCAAATGAATAATAAAATAACATACAGCATCATCAAGTTACAAAATTAATCTACAGCAACATAATAGAACAACATACAGTAATCATTAAGTTACAAAATTAATATACAACAACATAATAAAATAACATACAGCAACATTT
>QARZ01040036.1:0-17600 GCA_013407115.1 Glycine latifolia | reverse complement strand
AGTTACAGAATTAATTTACAGCAACATAATAAATTATCATACAGCAACTATTAAGTTACAGAATTAATTTACAGCAACATAATAAATTATCATACAGCAATCATTAGTTGTAAAATTAATATACAGCAACCTTAAGTAATAAATTACAATTGTTACAGCATCAAATAAAAGGATACAGCAAGGTAATCCATAGCCACAAAATTTAAATAGTTAAGTTAATGAGTTACTTCCTTATTATTCTAAATTAATTAATTTTTAGGTTAGTTAAAATTATTTATCCAAATCATAACTCATGTATTATAGTAATTCATTGTGACATATACCAAATTTTAAAGCTTACAAAATAAGAAAGAACATAGCTTAATTCTAAAGAAATAGATGTTAAATTGACCTATCAATCATCTAATTCATTAAACCAACTTTAGTTCTTTGAGGCAATTAATCATACACCTAATAGGCAAGGCTTAATTCTTAAACAATTTGAGAATCCTAGCATACTTAAACCATATTTATCATAAACTTCCCATACCTTGCTTTGTTTTTAATCCTTTGGACAACCTTCTTCCCTTGCTTCTCACGTGGGATTTCTTCCTAAGGCTTGGTGGTTTTTATTTTGTTTTTTAGAATATTTTGAAGAGTACAAGGTGATACAAGGCTAGGGTGAGTTGCACGGTTACTCTCTTGATTTCTTTTGTAAATGTTTTGAAATTGCTTTAATTGCTTGGTGACAAGGATGTGGGATTTTGGAGAATAATGGAATGGGATACGTAGCTTTTCTTCCTTCAATACCGGTTCCCACTTCATTTTTATATAGTTATTAAGCTTTGCCTTTAGTTACAAATATCTTAGTGCAATTAAAGCTTACTTTCCACTTGCTTTACTCTTATTGGTTAAGCTTTTCTCTCCCTACAAGTGGCTTAGCTTCTTGAGAATTCTACATTATTCTTCAATTTGCACGTGCACTACTACAATTGTAGTGAAATCTTCCTTCATTTTTATTCCACGGATGATAGCTATGTTTTTAAGAAATTTTCATGCTTTTCTTTGTTCTTTTTACTTAGTATATTACCCTTGGAAGGAACTTATTTCTTGTTTTTAATATAATCTAATTTATCTTTTCCTACCTAAAATAATATAATTCTAGGTTGATTTTTAGTCCCATTAAAATTTCTTAGAAGTAATACGTTGAGAATATCTTTTAAGCTTTCCCTTCCAATTACATTTCCCTTTATTCTAATTGGTCCATTTTCTTCTAATTATTTAAATTACTAATTTGATTTATTAAATGAGTCTATTCCTTCGATAATTAAGAGAAAATTCTATAGATTATGTTTATCCTTCTCTTATAATTTTTTCTGATGTCTGAGGTAGTCTAGATTAAGCTCTTTTCAACCTATCTTCCAAAATTTGGGGTGTTACACTTGCTGAATTCGCAACAAGTTTTTGGCACTGTTGCCGAGGATTGAAATCGCCAATTTTATAGTAACTTTAATCTTCGGGATTGGAATTTTTTTTGTTACTAAATTTCTTTTCTTAGTTTATGCGAGGTATAGTTAATCCTGATCATCTACAGTACGATCTTGAAATAGAGACGGCTATCAGAAGAAACAGGAGACTAGCCAGACAAAGAAGAAGAGAAGCATAAAATTCTGATTTTGGTTCAATCTCTGAATTAGAATTAGAGATGGCTGACAGAGGAAATAATCAGCCAAGACCAGAAGATGAACTGATGGAGGATATTTTGGCTCCATTATTCACTAGACCAAACTCCAGTATTGTAAGACCACTAATTGAAGCAAATCATTTTGACATTCATCCTTCATTGATTACATTGGTGGAACACAATCAGTTTGGTGGGGAAGATAACGAAGACCCCCATGACTTCATTGACAGACTTCTGAGAATCTGTGATACCATTAGACATCAAGGGGTGTCAGATGATGCTATAAGATTGAGGTTATTCCCTTTTGCTATTAAGGGGAAAGCACTTAGATGGTTAGATATACAGACCTCAAATAGCATAACCACTTGGGAAGAATTAGTTGCAAAATTTTTCTCTCAATATTTTTCAATGGATAAGTACAATCGGTTGGTGAATGAGATCACCAATTTCACTCAGCATGAGAGGGAAACTTTATGTGCAGCTTGGAATAGGTTTCAAGAGCTGATTCGGAGGTGTCTACAATATGACATGCTTGTGCGTAAAAAGGTACGTATTTTCTTTAATGGAATGATACCTGAATCACGCCTTATTGTTAATGTTGCAGCTGGTGGTTCTATAAGATCAAAGACTGCAGTTCAGACTTATGAGTTAATTGTTTCTCTAGCCCGTGATGGGAATGAAAGCATTCCAGTTCAGCCCAAAAGAGAAGTCATTCAATTGGGGAGTAGTGATGCAATGTTGGCTGAACAGAAAATATTGGCTCAGCAGTTAGTGTAACACCCTCATATTTAAATACATATTTGTGAGCTTTTCTCATTTAATTATTAAGATGCACTGATATTTTACAAAAAGGAGTTTAAGGCAAAAAATGACGAAAATACCCCTGAACATTTTTACAAATTACAAAAATACCCTTTAACTTAAAAATAACCAGATATTGTTGGAAATTCTGTAGGACCTTGGGAAAAGGACAATATATTCCTAGAAAGCAAATTATCAACAAAGCAGTTGACAAGAAATTACGAATTAGAATTTTTAGAAATTTTAATAGAATTTTTTTTGAAAAGAGCTCAATCCCGACTAACTGAAGTATCTGAAAAACGTAGAAAAATGATAAATACAATCTATAGAATTTTCTCTTAATTATAGGCTAAATAGACATTTTA
This sequence comes from Glycine latifolia, assembly GCA_013407115.1. Taxonomy (NCBI): domain Eukaryota; kingdom Viridiplantae; phylum Streptophyta; class Magnoliopsida; order Fabales; family Fabaceae; genus Glycine; species Glycine latifolia. The sequence continues at coordinate 14,771 of QARZ01040036.1, read as the reverse complement.
ACAAGATAGTTTAGCAATTTTACCAATTAAAAACAAAATTGGACCAATAAGAATTTAGAATATTGATATTACATGGAAAATAAGAAAAACTATTGATTTGGGTCTTTAAAAAATAGCCTTGACCGTATAACATGCTATCCAAGGATAAAAGCTTTAGAAAAGTCAAGAATGGTTACATGAAAGATTAAAAAGCTTTGCCAAATCTAATTGGTCCAAGTGGAAAGTTGTCATCAATGTTGTAGACCAATTCAAAGTGCAAAAAGCTATTAAACTTAAGGCACTATACGTAGGAGAAAAAGGACAAAAGGAATTCTCTACACTAAATGAGGAAGGCACGTGAAGAATGAAGCAAGAAGCAAAGAGGCGGTGGAAGTTTTGAGAAGCCATCCACTAGCCAATTACAATTAACCAAATGGAAAGCAAATCATGATTACTTAAATAAGATATTTGTAGATTTTTTTTAACAAACAAAGGCTAAACAACTTTATAAGGAAAGGTGGGGACCGTGCACATAAAAATAAATGTGCAAACCTCCAGCTTGGTCCCTTTCAATGCAATTTCAAAGCTTTCTCAAACTAAAAACAAGAGTGGCCGTGCAAAAATACTCCCTTCACATCCTTCTCACTTTGACCTCCTATCATTTTCAAATTATACCAAGACTACCAACTTAACTAAGTGCACGTGAGAAGCAAAGGAAAAGGAAGCAAGAGCTGTCAAAATATTAAGGCAAGCAAGGTACGGGAAGTCTTTGATAAACAAAGTTTAAATGGTAATTAAGTTGAGATTAATATTTGTTTTAAGGAGAATCCAATATATTCAATTTTACAAGAAATAATAAGGTAGATATAGCTTTCTTTTATAATATTTAATTAAAATTAAGTTGTTTGTTATATAAAAATGAAAGGTTTCAAAGAAAAAATTATGATAATGGCCGTGTGATTTTGGGTAGCTTTGTGAAGTTTTGTGTGATGTTTAGAAAAACAAACGTGTTGGTTAATAAACCTATTCTATGTATCTTTGAATATATTAATCATGATGCATATGAAACACTAAGCGAAAAAGGATGAATAATGAGAAAAGATGAGATGAAAAGAGTATTCATACATGTTCCATGTGCATATACCTGGCGGGGGTAAATCCGTGAAGTTGTTACCTCAGAAGGAGGTTTGTCAGATAGCTAGAGTTGAGAAAGAACGTTCTAAGGTGATGAACTGGGGGAGAGTGGCCGTGGGGAGATCACCTACCCATGATGATCACATGTAGAGTGGGTGTGAATCCTATTGCAACACGGACCTATCCTGACTGATCGATCCAACTCGCGAGGTGTTAAGCTATTCTGACCATGGCCATGTGATGAAAAGTTGAAAAATCATGCATCATACATTTTTCATGCATTTTGGGGGTGTAATAATTGCTTATGAAATTATTCTGTTATTTAAACTCTGTTTATCATGACTTACCCTATTTTGTGTCTGTGGTTGACACCTGTGATGACTCCATTTGTTTTGGGCGAGCAGAGGAATAGTAAACTATGGATGATGTTGAAGAAGGTGTAGTGATGAGGAAGCTTGCTGAACTGTATGCTGTGCATGTGCTTTTCTGTTGATCTGTATTTTGTGACTGTCTGTATATTATGGACATTAGTACTGTGGGACTGTACGTGGACTGTTTATATTAATTATAGTTGGACTGCATGTGGTAATGAACTCATGAACGTGATAGATTAAATAGTTTGTTTAGAATATTAATTTCATGCAAATAATAATTTAAGCGAAAAAAAAAATCTTTTCTTATAAAACTAATAAATAATGAGTTAAGTCAAATAAAGAAATAAGCTAAAGAAATTTAGGCGTTGCAGTTAGCTAAATTAAATGCAAAGATTGATTGATAAACTCCAAGTCTCTACAACTCAAGTTTCATCCAGCAGAATGCAACCTGTTATCTGTGAGTATTGCCAAGGTGAGCATGAGTCTAATGAGTGTCCTACATTGGTAGGAGCTGATCCAGTTCAGGTGAATGGCCTCTGGTATGATCAAAGACCCCATCAAAATTTTCAGAGAAATCAAAATAATGCTATGGGAAATAATTTTTAGAGGAGAATTCAAGGTGGTGGATTAGATTACAAGTCTAATAATTATTTGCAGCCTCCACCTATTCCACCTAAGGAGCCATCAGAGGTGGAGAAAGCTATGTTACAATTTTCTAAGACCACCAATGAGCATATTCAGGCCACCAATGCCTTCATTCATGAGACTAGAGCTCACCATAAAAATCAAGATGCATCCATTAGAAATCTTGAAAATCAGATTGGTCAATTGGCAAAGCAACTAGCTGAAAGGTCTCAAGGACATTTCCCTAGTGACACTGTTGTGAATCCAAGGGAGCATGCAAAGGCAATTACTACTAGGAGTGGGAAGGTAATCACTTCCCCATAGAAGCCTAAGGTAAGCCAAGGAGGAATTGAAGATGAAACTACCACAGTTGATGCGAAACGAGAGGTAGAAGTGCCTTCAAACAAGCAAGATAGGCAAGAGAAAAATTCTTCCCCTTCAAAGAAGCCAATGGATTTCTCCCGCTTTGAGAAGCCTCCCTACCCAGTGAAGCTCAAGCAACAAGCCCAAAAGCAACAGTTTTCCAGGTTTTTAGACATGTTTAAAAAATTGCATATTAATATTCCATTTGCTGAAGCTTTAGCTAACATGCCTAATTATGCAAAATTTATGAAAGAACTGTTGTCTAGAAAGCATAAGTTGCAGGAATGTGAAACTATTGCACTTACTGAAGAGTGCAGTGCTATAATACAGAGATAGTTTCCACCAAAGCTTAAGGACCTAGGCAGTTTCAATATCCCAATTGCAATAGGGAACATTAATGTGGGGAGAGCTCTATGTCACCTGGGGGCAAGCATAAATTTAATGCCTTTGTCAGTTTGCAAGTCCTTAGGGATTTCTGAATTAAAGTCCACCGGATATCTCTCCAGCTTGTAGATCGTTCATTGAGGAAACCTACAAGAGTCATTGAGGATGTCTTAGTTAAAGTAGATAAGTTTATTTTTCCCGCAGATTTTATAGTTTTAGATATGGATGGTGAAAGTGAAATACCACTTCTTTTAGGTAGATCATTTTTTAGCCACTGCTAGAGCATTAATTGATGTATAGAAAGGGAAATTAGAACTTAGGATGGATGATGAGTCTATTACCTTTAATGTTTTTGATGCTATGAAAAGTCCATCTGATGAGCATGATTGTTTTAGGCTAGATGTTTTGGATACTGTAATTCATACAGGTCAACTAGAGGAACAGGAACTTGAAGAAGAGCTGGAAATTCGAAGCCAAGAGACCGTACAAGAAGAACTTGAAGTAATAATGGAGGTGCTTGAGAAGAAGGAAGATGACATCCCAGTTGGAGCACCGAAAGTTGAGCTAAAAGAGTTACTAGAGACTTTGAAGTACGTGTTTCTAGGTGACGAAGAGACATACCCAGTCATTATTAATAGAGGGCTAGAGTTTTATGAAGAAGATTAGCTGTTGAAAGTACTAAAGGAGCACAAAACTATTATAGGATGGTCCATATCTGATTTGAAAGGTATTAATCCCTCTTTCTGCACTCACAAAATTCTTATGGAAGATGATATGAAGCCAGTGAGGCACCACAGAGGAGACTTAATCCCACCATGAAAGAGGTGGTCAGAAAAGAGGTGGTGAAGTTATTGGATGCAGGGATGATTTACCTAATTTCAGACACCATATGGGTAAGTCCAGTTCAGACCGTCCCTAAGAAAGGTGGAATGATAGTCATTCAAAATGACAACAATGACTTAATTCCCACAAGGATTATAACTGGATGGAGGATATGTGTGGATTATAGAAGGCTCAATGACGCAACTAGAAAAGACCACTTTCCACTTCCTTTTATGGACCAAATGTTAGAAAGGTTAGCTGGTCATGATTACTATTGCTTTTTAGATGGATACTCTGCGTACAATCAAATCCCAGTGGCACCAAAAGACCAGGAAAAGATAGCCTTCACATGTCCATTTGGAGTGTTTGCTTACAGAAGAATGCCCTTTGGCCTATGCAATGCGCCTGCGACATTTCAAAGGTGCATGCTTTCTATTTTTTCTGATATGGTAGAAAAAGATTTAGAGGTATTTATGGATGATTTTTCTGTTTTTGGCTCTTATTTTGATTCATGTTTAGCTAATTTAGCTAAAGTTTTAAAAAGATGTCAAGAGACAAATTTAGTTTTAAATTGGGAAAAGTGTCACTTCATGGTTCGTGATGGAATTGTTTTAGGCCATAAAATTTATGAAAAAGGAATAGAGGTTGATAGAGCTAAATTGTTATTAATCAAAAAATTACCTCCTCCTATTAATGTTAATGGTGTGCGAAGTTTCTTAGGGCATGCAGGATTTTACAGGAGGTTCATCAAGGATTTTTCTAAGGTTGCAAAACCTCTCAGCCAATTACTAGAAAAGGGAGTAGAATTTCGTTTTAATGAAGCTTGTATTGATGCATTTAATGTATTGAAAAATAAGCTCACTTTCGCACCTATTTTAATGGCCCCCGATTGGAATTTACCATTTGAACTTATGTGTGATGCAAGTGCTTTTGCAATTGGTGCTGTTTTAGGACAAAGAAAGGATAAGCGTCTACATGTTATATATTATGCTAGTAAGATTTTGAATGAGGCACAAGTTAATTATGCCACCACTGAAAAAGAAATGCTAGCTGTAGTGTATGCATTAGAAAAATTTAGGTCCTATTTGGTTGGTTCTAAAGTTATTGTTTACACTAACCATGCTACTCTTAAATTTTTGATGACTAAGCAAGATGCAAAGCCATGCTTGTTGCGTTGGATGCTTTTGTTTCAGGAGTTTGACTTGGAAATCAAGGATAAAGCCGGGGTGGAAAACAAAGTAGTTGATCACTTGTCAAGGATTCAAGAAAAAAGTTTGCAAGATGGACTGAAGGTGGAAATCAATGAATCTTTTCCTGATGAGGGGGTGATGGCAATCCAAGTTAGCCCATGGTTTGCAGAGATGGCCAACTACAAAGCCATAGGTGTAATGTCTGAGGATCTCAATTGGCAACAGAAAAAGAAGTTCCTTCATGATGTGAAGAGGTATTTATGGGATAACCCTTTCCTTTATTTTCAATGTACTGACGGGGTTACTCGCAGATGTGTAACTGAATCAGAGGCACCTAAAATCCTTTGGCATTGTCATGCCTCGGATTACGGAGGACATTTTGGAGGAAGTAGGACAACACAAAAGGTCTTGCAATGCGGTTATTATTGGCCAACACTATTCAAAGATGCAAGAGATTTTGTGGACAAATGTGATAATTGTCAGAGGACGGGAAATATCTATCGTAAAGATGAGATGCCACTGAATAACATCCAAGAAGTTGAGCTATTTGACGTATGGGGAATTGATTTTATGGGACCCTTCCCTAAATCATATTCTAATCAATATATCTTGGTTGCTGTGGATTATGTGTCTAAATGGGTAGAGGCTGTGGCTTTGCCAACCAATGATGTGAAGGTAGTGGTATCGTTCTTGCGGAAGAATATCTTCACTCGCTTTGGAGTACCGAGGGCCATTATCAGTGATGGGGGAACCCACTTTTGCAATAAATAGTTTGCGAGCTTGCTTGCCAAATATGGAGTCCATCACAGGGTCGCTACACCATATCATCCTCAAACAAGTGGACAAGTAGAAATTTCTAACCGAGAGCTAAAAAGGATTTTAGAAAAAACAGTTGGGAATTCTAGGAAGGATTGGGCCCGGAAGCTTGATGACATACTGTGGGCATATCGGACTACATTCAAAACACCTATAGGTATGTCACCATTCCAACTTGTGTACGGTAAGTCTTGTCATCTTTCGATTGAGTTGGAACATAAGGCTATGTGGGCTACAAAATTCTTAAACTTTGAAATCTCTAAAGCTAATGACAAACGATTATTGCAATTAAATGAGCTTGATGAGTTCAGGTTAGCTGCATATGAGAATGCTAGGATTTATAAGGAGAAGACCAAGAAGTGGCATGATAATAAAATTCGCCCAAAAGAATTTGAGCCGGGACAACAGGTATTGCTCTATAATTCTTGCTTGAAGCTTTTTCAGGTAAGATAAAATCCTGTTGGTCTGGTCCATTCTTGGTGCGAAAGATTTATCCTTATGGAACAGTAGAAATCTCTCCTTTAGATAATGACAGGTCCTTTAAAGTTAATGGATGTAGATTGAAACCTTATTTTGGAAGGCAAGTGGATAGATATACAGTTTCCATTCCACTGAATTCACTTGATGATTAAAAGGGGAACGTCAAGCTCGTGACGTTAAACAAGCACTACTTGGAAGGCAATCCAAGAATTTTCATTTGTTGCTTTGAATTCCTGCAAGTTTTTAATTTAAGTAATAGTTTTATGTTTAGTTATTATTATTTGTCCTAGATGATGTTAGTTAATTTATCTTTTAGCTAGTTAGTTGAATTGGTTATTTCATTGTCAATTTTTATTTTTAAGATATTACTACATATATATCTAGTTTAACCTAGGATATAAAATGGTAAAAAACATTGAAATAGGTTGTAAAACTTTCGAATTTCTCACGCTGATCGCGTGGGTACCCGCGTTGATAGCGCCAGATGCTTTAAAAATGACCAAGGCTTTCGAATTCCCCACACTGATCACGTGGCCCCTGGCGCCACTAACGCCACATGTTCGAATCAAGAGATCAAAATTACAATCCTGGCACTAACCGCGTGGCATATGGTGCCACTAGCGCTACTTATTCGAATCCAGGTGACAATAATTGCTCTCCCACGTTGATCGCGTGGCTACCCACGCCAGTAGCGCCACATGTTCGAATACAGGTGCCTACTTGAGCCTTCTCACGCTATCGGCGTGGTTCGTGGCGCCACTCGCGCCATAGGTTCGAGAGAGTATCCCCTTATTTACAGCTACCGCTGATCGCGCCAGACTTGGCGTGGGTAGCGCGAGGGTGTCGTTCTGGTTTTTAAAAAAAAAGGAAACTCAGACCCAAATCACGCCCCCCCTCATTACTAAGAACCCGCAAACTTCTCCCTCTCTATTGCGCCCCATAACACCCATTTAATCTTAGAACGTCAGTTATGATTCATTATCACTCACATTGCTCATTATAAATTGATTGGGACTGCAATTGCATTGCTCCCACCTCATCTCAGATAGTCACATCCAAAACTCAAGTTTTCTTTCTTTCATACTCTCCCTTTCAAGTTCAATGACAGGAGACAAGGTAAGTACTACTTGAGTAAGATTATTCGAGTATAATGCATGTGACTAGCTTCATTTTTCTGTACATTGGAGTAGTTCGTGTATGGTAGAAACCCAACTGGCGTGAGTAGTGCTAAACCCACCGCTAATCGCGTGGGCTGGGTTTTCTTTGTTTTCCTAGCTGAATGATGACTGCCTAGGTTTGAATGCTTGCATGATTACTCCTTGATTTCTTGTAGTTGGTCAGTTGAATTCTGTTGAAATGCACTTTAATGTTGGGGATCAATTTGGAGAGTTAGCTTGTATGATTAGAATCACTAAGTATGAATTAGTTCTGAATGTAGTTTAATTCCTTTGTTTGGTGATTGTGGTTTTGAGAATCCATGAATTTTATCATTTGATTTCCCATAATTACATCCTATTATGAAGTTAAATCTGGGAATCTTTATGGAGCTGAACCTTATGTGTTGTTGAGTGGTTGATTTTGGATTTCCATTCTCAAGCATAAAGTTATATGTATTAGACAGTGTTAAGACTAGGTTTGGGCAAGGACATGTTCTGACTAAGTCCTGTTTTGGTTTTGTTAGAAGGTGCTAGGATTCTATTTTATGTGCATATCTAGTTTTCCATAACTACATTTATCTTTGGTTCTTTAATCTAAACTTGAAATTCATGTAGGTTTTGGATATGGATTTGGATTTGAAATTTGGGAATTCTAATTGAGCTAATACTTTCTTTATATTTGTGTGCATGCTGATTTTGGGGTTACCATATTATGATGATGATGGGTTCACTTATTTTGGAATTGTTTTAATTGAGACATAAGCTCCCTTGTTTGATATTATTGTTGACGTGGTGTAGATGTCATCATGAATCCAATTGATTATATGTACAATCTTTGGGGAATTGCAAGTGTGGATTTTGATTGACTTGATGCTTTATGTGTGCTTGTTTTGATCTTGATTATGAATCCCTTTATTAGAGTTGAATGTGGATTGTTGGCTGTCATAGATATGAGTGAATTGTGAGCATGAGTCTTTAGCATACTGAACATGGAGTAGGTTTATGAGTCTTTAAAGTCTGCATGTGTTTTTGACAATACTGAGTTCCTTCATATGACAAGTATGTATAGCAATGGTTTTCTTATCATAAGTCAAGTCACTTGGAACACTAATCCTTATGTTAAATTGAGCATCACATGTCTATAATTGTTGAAATTGATCATGACTGTGAAAGTAAAGCCTAAGGATAAAATGAGATAAGGGACCAGGTTTAGAATTAAATTTGGGAATTATGTGATGTCTGGATACTATTGTTATATGCATAACTACAGGATTGTCATTGTGAAATCACTTTTGTAAGTTTGTTAATCTTAAGCATATTGATGTTGATGACTATGAGCTGTTTACACTATATGAGGATTTGTCTAGTTTTTATCTGGAATTCTATCTGGGAATTATGGGTAATTTACATGTATGCGAAGTACTGAATTGTGGTGGAATGGATTTAAATCTGGGAATCGTCAAGTCTAGTACTCATATCATTTTTGTATTGCAATTTCATCTTGAACCATATAAGTTTATTGGATATTTTCTGAGTTTCAGGGTAAACAGGTGGAGAAAATCAAGAAGAAGAGCACAGCTGCGTCTGGCAGCAAACGGGCCTGACCTTCTAGTTACGATGAAGCCCATTTCCGTTCTTTTGAGTGTCAAGAACAGTTTGATACATGGTTTTTACCTAAGAAGATTATCCCAGAGAAGAAGATCTTATGGGAGTCACTACCTGAGGACTCCACAATTCTAGAGGTGATCACCAGGAGGCAGTGGCAGCAGTTAGTGAGCTTCCCTGAGCCGAGCTCCGACTCTATTCTAAAGGAGTTTCTGGCTAATGTAGACAGAGAGACAGTTGCCTAAAGAAGGATTAGCTGGGTGAGAGAAGTCCAGGTCCCATTTGACCACAAGACCATAGAGAGATTCTTGGATACCACTTACTCCCCCTTCTCCCGCTGTGAGTTTGTCCACCTTTTTCATAGGATGCAGCCTGATGTCTACAGCAAGATGTACAGGGATGATATGCCTCAGCTGGCCAATCAGATTAGACATGGGATCACTTGCTTATACACAGCCTGGAGGACGAAGGCAGGATTAGACTATGTGCCAGAGAAGCTAAGGAAACACGATTTGGTAGGCGATGCAACTTTTTGGCATCAGTTTGTTAATCACATAGTCATTCATTCCACCAATATGACTGATGTGAATCTGGAGCAAGCCATCCTCTTATATGTGCTATAGGGTGAAGGGAATCTCTTTATTTCTTACATTTTGTCTAGTCAAATCCTCCACATGATTGAGGACGGTAGTAGTAAGTCCTGGCTGGTCCATTCTTTCCTCATCTCGCATTTGTGCCGACGAGCTGGTGTAGAGATCCCAGACGAGGAGCCGATGGATGTTTGGATCGCTTTCGTCATGAGTCATAAGACCTATCTAGATGCGATGGAGAGCGCTACTGAGGAACATTTGATCAGAGCTTCTAAGTTATCTCTAGAGGAGCTTGCTGCTTGGAGTCCCCGTGGGGTACTTGATCTAGAGGATCCCCAGCCACAGGTTCTTGCCCCACCTCCACCACAGCATGCTTCATCTTCTTCTTCCACAAGGAGGGCACCCAGATAAGAGCTGGTCTATGAGGATTCCCCCAGCTACATTTTTATTCAGACTCAGCTAGAGTATCAGACCAAGTTGCTGGAGGACCTCTATAGACAGCGGGGTGTTGATTACACAGCATACCAGCCTCAGTATCTGCCTGCACCACCATCTGCTCAGCCATCGGTTGGACATAGATCACAGACACCACCAGTTCCTACTCCTCCAGGACCCTCCAGTGCTACAGAGCCAGTAGCAGACCACCCTGATCCATCTCAGGCTACTGAGGATGAGACAATGGAGGGAGAGGAGTGAGGAGTGATAGACCAGGACCATTTAGTTTTTCTTGTTTTTGACTTTATTTTTCTGGTTTTTAATTTTTCAGTACCTTTACATTCCTGTAATTAAACATTTGAATGCTTGATGAATTTGTGGTAGTTGATTTATGATTAAACTAATTGTGAATGTGTTCTGTTTGGGTTAATGTTTTTTTCTGGTTGTGATTTCTCCAATAATGCATACGTGATTGAGTATTTTAGTAGCGTATAATCCTTTTTAGTTATTGCTGGGGACAATAGTTTTCTAAATCTGGGAATAGGGCACATACGCATTATTTGAAGAATCACAGTCAAGAGACAAAGGATGTCTAATAGAAAATTTTGTTAAGTTTTAGTAGTTTTAAATTTTAGTCATTAGTTTAATTTTAGTATTGTTTAAATAAAGGTTAGAAGTATATCTTATTTATCTCAGTATTAGAATTGTTGAATTCAGTGATCAATTGGATATTTCTGTTAGGAAGCATGAATGAGATGAAATATGGCATGGATTGCATGAAACATGATTGGAATTGTGATTGTTGGTATGATGATGTTCATATTGAAATAAGAAATGATGCTTGATATGAAGTTAACAGAGTCTAGCTTGAGACTATAGCTTGTGAGGATTGAGCCTATACAGAATTATTTTTGAATGAGAGACCTCACTTTGATAGTACTCTAGAACTTGCTCTGTTTCTCTGGATGCATGTATATTCTGATATGATTAAGGCAATTTATTCTTTGAAGCTAGGGCCAAATTAACTTACCTTCAGTTTTTCCATTGCTACCCATTTGAGCCTAAACCTTTTTCATTCATATACCTGACATTTAGAACATATACCTTGACTACCCTATTTGAGATTGGAGGAATAAAGAATTAGAACCAAGACCACTAGATATTGGAAAATAGAAAGATGAATGCCCATAGGAAAGGAAAGAAAGGGTAAGAGGAAAGACAAAGTTACCTAAGAAGACAATTATGGTTAGGTGTTGAAGTGCCAACAGAACAGATCTGGCAAAAACCAAATCTAGTGAATAATTTAGTTGGGAAATAACAAGTCTGAAATACCAGCTGGTGGATCTAAATGTATTTTCTCATTATTCTATTCTCTCTGTTTATAGTATGATAAAAATAAAAATAAAATAAAAACCCTGTTTATAGATGTGGACAAGGAGACATGAGAGTGAAATAATTGATATTTTGTTTGAGTGGACTTGGGAAATTTTAGCTAACTCTAGTCTTGACCTAGCCACTATCCAAAATATTCCTACCCTTAAACCAGGCCAAGTTACAACCTTATAAAGACCTTTTGATTAGTTGTGCATGCATTTATGTTTCTTATCTTATGGAACGTGAGAATATGATCAAGCTTATGGTAGTGCTATGACTGTGTTGGATTGAGTGATTATAATAACCCTTATACACTTGAGTGTTGAGTGAAATACATATATCTTTGTGAGGAGTACTCCAGTATGACTCTTACAGTTGATGCAATTGAAAGTGTTGTTGAAATTTTGATGTGGAAATCGATTGTACTCAGCATTGTGATTCTAGGATTGTTAAATGTGATGTTATGTTAGATTGTTGATCCTTGTTTTCCATCTTGAAATTCTGTTTATTGCTGAGGACAACAATATCTAAATCTGGGAATTATTTGATATGTTGTTAGCATATATTAGTTTTGAGGGTTAATTGATTAATGATTCACTCAATAATTAGTAATATAGGCTAGAATTAGTTAAGTTTATTTATTTATTTATTTATTTATTATCTCATTTATTATTATTTTTGTTATTTAGGAACCAACAAGAGAGGAAAAGAAGCAAAAAGAAGCAACCTGCGCTCTCGAACACGCCACGCGATCCGCGCGAACCTCCATGCTATCCGCGCTAGAATGTTTGAAGATCCATTCATCACGGCTATCTCACGCGATTAGCGTGAGACACCGCGCTAGTCGCGCCACAGTTACGCAGTTTCCTGTTTTAAATGATTTGGCATGAAAATAGCTGGGGAAAAAGGTTCTTGTTACTCTAATTAACTATATGGACGGGTGGAAGAGAAAAGAAATTCCTTTTTGCACAGAAGAACATACAGAAACGCAGAAGAAGAAGAACGTGGAGAGAAGATCAAAGTCAGTTAGAGGAGATTGAAGGAAGATTGAGAGATTTGTAATTCTTCTACTGTCTTTGTATTTATTGAGGTTAGATATGAGTATGTCTGGCTAAATCTCTTATTGTGGTTAGAGCCAGAACCAATGTGAACTCCTCTGTAACTTGATTGGTATTTATATGAAATTATGATAATTGTTTTATTTTACTTTGTTCTTCATTGAATTGTTCTTTATTAGACTTGGCCATTCTAGTAAAGTTCTAAGGGTTAGTGTTTACAATAGGGATGTTGGAACTCTAATTTCTGAAAGCAGTAAAATAACAGTTTTTACATTACCTAGGGATAGGGATGTATGATTGCAGAATTATTTGATGTATCCTCTTAATGCTTATCTTAATAGGGAATTACTAAGGAATTAGGATTTCTAATTGAGTTAAAGGGTTAAATTACTAAGGGATTAGGATTTAACTAATTACGCCAACATACATCTTCTGAACAATTAGAAGTAACTTAAATTAATAACCAATTCAAGTAAAGAAGGTATGGTGATTATGGGAATGTGCTCTGACCACAATTATTTCTCATCACTGCATAAGACTTAATTAAACTTGTTTTTGAATTCTCGCCAATTTTCTGTTATTTATTTAATTTGCATAATTTCTAAAATACAAGCATATTTCTCTTCAAACTTATTATTTGTCTTCCAATTTCTAAGATAATAAGCTGCGTTAAGATTGCATTCAATCCCTGTGGAGACGATACTTTACTTACTCACTTTATTACTTGAAACAAACGGTACACTTACCAAATTTGCAACAGCAGGAAAATGTTATATGAGCTCGGAGCCATCATTTCTACATCACACTTTAAGATGTAGTTCCCAACATTCACAGGCGAAATCGTAACTATCAAGGTAGACCAGAAGTAGGCCCGATAGTGCTATGCCGGAAAGCCTGAGGGTGGCTCCTTATCCTTATATTAGAGAGCTTAGAAAGCCTCATCCCACATCTAGTGGTAGCGACAGTCAAGGTATGAGCGTGGAAGAAGAATCTCCAATAAGGACCCTGGTTGTCTACGAAGCAACTAAGACAGATCAAGATGGCGTATTTGATGTAGACTCGCGCAATGACTTTGTTGATAAAGGCCCAAAACCAATCAAAGAACTTGTCAAGTTACAACTTGGACCCAAACCTAAGCAGTGCACTCAACTCAGCAGGGACCTCACCACCCACGAGTACAAACACAAAGCTGAAGTCCTACGAAAGAATGCAAACTTATTCGCATGGCAACCATCTGATATGCAAGTTATCCATTCTAGCATTATATTCCATAAACTAGTCGTCTGTCCATAACTACTCTGCATAGGTTGTGCAGGTGTAGGTGCAAGCTGCTAGAATTGTTGTTGTTGTCTGAATGGGGAGCTTGGTATTTGCTGGTGGAGGGTTGATATTGTTGCTATTGAGGTCTGAATGGCTGCTGTTGTTGTGGACTAGGACCATACCTTAAGTTTGGATGATCTCTCCAACCAGGATTATAAGTGTTGGGGTAGGGATTATACTGTTGTTTTTGATGTCTGAATGGTTGTCCAGGTTGTATGGAAGAAACTTTAGCAGTCTGTTCTGTTTCTTGGAGAGTAAGACAAGATTTTGTTGGATGATCAGGTGCATAGTAGATACCACACAACCTTGGCTGCCATTACATTTTGTTTTTTACCAATGGCAAGTTGTCTCAAGGGGATGTTAATTCTGTAATTTTATTCTCTAACCTCTGGTTATCAACAACAATAGAAACAGAAACTTCATTTGCAGCAGCCTTCGATGGTGCAGCTACTCTAGTACCAAATTGCTGGTAATTTGCTGCCATGTTGGAAATCAATTGCCTTGCAGCAATGGGAGTCTTGTTCATTAAAGTGCCTCCACTGGCTGCATCAATCATATTCCTGTCCATCAACATCAACCATTCATAAAATACTGGATCAATAATTGCTCACTGATTTGATGGTGAGGATAGGTAGCACATGTAACACCTCGTATGCATCCGATTTTTAACATTCCATTATGGTCGTTTAAGCTCAATAATTAATTTAACAAAATTAATTAGGACGCAGCTAATAAAATGACATCATCATACGTCTATAAATAATAATAATTGTGCATTATGTATGGTAATTGTTCACGAGTTTACAACCATATAAGACCCCGGGTATGTTCTTCCCTCAGGGCCTGGTTACAAAGCACATAAAATACATATACATAACAAAGTCAGGAGTCAATGAGCTCACAAAATAAAACTAAGGTCCATCTGGAACCTATCCCGGCTAGGCCTCGTGTCCGAAATCCCTTGGACCACCCTACGACCCGGGCCTCCTGCCTCGGGATCCACCATCCTCTCTCTGCTCATTGTAACACCCCAAATTTTGGAACTACAATAAGTGATAATCTGTAT